>OX388318.1:26081537-26380958 GCA_947579605.1 Athripsodes cinereus
AAGCTTGTTCACAAACATCCCAGTGGAAGAAACATTACAAGTAGTGAATTCAATTTTACATGAGAAGTGTGAAGATAGTGATACAGCAAATAGTATTGAAGAAATTTTAAAAACTTGTCTCAAACAAAATTATTTCCAGTTCAGAGAAGACATCTATATACAAACTTCCGGTTTACCGATGGGATGCTCGTTAAGTTCAATTATGGCAGATATCTTCATGGATCACTTTGAGAAAAAACTTTTCGAATCGGATAATCCATTAATTCAACATGTTTCAAACTACCATAGATATGTGGATGATATTTTCTGTACTTGGTCAGGTACGAGGAGGCAGCTAGACATGTTTCTAATATATCTCAACAAACAACATCCTAACATCCAGTTCACAGTGGAAGTAGAAGAAGATGGAATATTGAATTTTTTGGATTTATCTATATCAGTCAAAAACAATAAATTCGATTTTAAAATTTATCGTAAACCTACGTATACAGATACAATAATACATTCAACATCATGCCACCCCACATCACATAAAATGGCCGCTTTCAATTCCATGATTCATCGTTTGTTATCCATCCCTTTATCACCCAACAACTACAATGAAGAATTAAAAACAATATTAGATATTGCAAATAACAATGGATATAATAATTGCGATATTATGAAAATAGTACAAAAAAAGGAAAGAAATATTCTTACATATAAATATATTTATCCTAAAATACAACCACAGTCAAACAAAGATCTCACATATAAAAGAATAGAATTTATGGGTCAGATAACATATAATGCTTTAAATATGTGTAAAAACTCAACATTTAAACCAGCATATTATACCTCAAATAATATAGGTAAAAAATTGTTCAATACTAAATCCAAAACTAAGAAACTAGACCACAGCGGCATTTATAAATTACAATGTAACGATTGTTCAAAATATTACATCGGCCAAACTGGAAGAAAAATCTCATCCAGATATAAAGAACATAGAATGGCTCTAAACACAATTCGAGTAAATTCGGAAATGGCGGACCATGCCAAAGAATGGGGGCACTCTTTCAACCAGGAAGGCATACATGTGTTACATAAATGCAAAAAAGGTCAAAAAATGAATATACTGGAGGCAATGGAGATTAACAAAAATAAAGATGACACCATTAACATTCAAATCCCACCTCTAATTTCTCCTCTTACCTACCCGTTTACTACTTCCACCCATAGATTACCTTAAAACAATATCTCTACCAATACCTTCACATATCCATTTTACATCTCTATTAACCCCGCCCACTACCCCTACCCACATTTAATTTTGTATTATCATGTACCATCAATTTGTCATTTGTCATTAGTTATAAGTAATTATTACTGAAGATGGACGTATGTCCGAAAAGCTTTTAATATTATAACAATTTTAAATGAAAGTAAACAGTGTTTTTTATTTAAATATTTATTATCTAAATTAAAATGAACTTTCATAGTGTTTCCTCTTCGAAAATCGAAAAGTTCTTATTTAATTTTTTAAGGTGATTTATTAAGGCTAGGTTCACATTATTACAATTTTGGGCAAAAAGAGAATGGACAAAAATGGGGAAATTAAAACCCAACTTCCTAATCGTCTGAGTAAATATAAATAATTTAAACATAACCAAAAGCAGCAAACATATACTTAACAACTATAGTATTTACATAAATTTTATTATATACGAATCCACATTTCAGTAGCCATTTTTTGACAAGCCTTTTTGTTGTAATCTTACTACCACATTTCTTAATAGATGTCGGCATCATATTATTTTGAACAGTGATTTTTGAGGATTCCGTTTTGATAATATTCAAACATTATGCGAATTTGTTTAGTTTAATTTGAGTAAAATAAAATGAACACTAACCGAGATCTGCAGGAGATATAAGCTAAAGGCTTTTGGCAGTCCACTACCCAAGATGCAAAAACAAGAAGATCTATTATTTCAAAGGTCACGAAAGATCACTACAATAATTCTTCAATCATCGAAATAATTAAAAAAAATATTTTGTTTTTTTTTATCATGTATCACGTAAAATATCATATTTTGGCAATGTAATGAGAGGTAACAAATACACTATATCCCAGCTCGTCAAGAAGGAGAAGATTGAGAGCCGCAGAGGGGTCGTCAGAAGACAGCTCTCCTGGCTTTGAAACGTTCGACAGTAGACAGGTGACAGAACCGTGGAGGTTTCGCACCGCCCAAGACAGGTAAGCTTTCCCTCAAATGGTCGTCAACGTCGGGGGGACCCGGCAAGACACGTGAAGAAGAAGAAAATAGAAATACAAGGCAAATACACGTGAATTTATACCAGGTATAATATAATAAAAACAAAACAGTTGTTTTGATTTTATTTTGGAATGTTAATTACTCAATCAAACATAACGAATAACAACAAAAAATAATCGTTAATTTTTATGTGATTGTTTTAGTAAGAATTATTTCTTCATTGAGCGCGCTTCGTATTGAAAAATAATAAATTTAATTATTTTAGCGTGCGAGTGCGTAGTTACATGTTGTATAGGCACTGTGATTATTATGCAAAATAAATCATCCCTCGGGCAGCTTCTATTGATCTCTGAATTATTTATTTCTTAATCATTTAGTATACATATATATATATCCTGTTCTCGTTACGCCTTCGTGTTAATTAAAAGACAGATAGATCATACTAAACTTGCAAATTTAAATTATTGATAAGCTAAGAAAATAATATATGTACTCTGAACTTTTATGAAAATATTAATATATTTGGACCAAACTAATACGAATGGCCGCGTGTTGAATCAGAAATATCGACCAGCGTGTATTAGAAACGATTGTACACCATATGCATGCGCCGTGTCCTGCAGTACTTTGGGCACATCGCACGGAGAGGACCAGACAACCTGGAGAGACTTGTTTTGACTGGAAGTGTGGAGGGCTATAGAGCTAGAGGGCGCATACCAATAAGATGGAGTGAGCAGGTAAAGGAGGCAAAGGGGGGTACCTTGCATGAGGCGCTACGAAAAGCGGAGGATCGAGGTCGCTGTAAGCATTTTGTCCACACCTATACAAATGATGGTCACGATCCTCAGCAGTGAGGGACCGACAACAAAGAAAATTAGAAATTGTGTGAATGAAAAACAGTCTAATAATATTGCGTTTCGTTATTTGTGCCTACCCCTCTTGGAAAGCGGCATGAAACTATAGGCAGATAGAAAAATACAAATTGAATTTGTATGAGAAAACAATTAAAAGGATAAGATCGTGGCCATAGCGATAAACTCACCCTTTGTATATGAATGTTTTTCTTTATGAAAACGTTTGTCATCAATGTACAGTAAAGATTGAATAAAATAATATATAATGATACAAAAATCATTTATTATTTTGATTTCAGCAATTCAGCGACAAGGCATGCCATGCATTATTTTCATATTATATTTTACTGAACGGAGAGGAATCAGAATCTAGAATATCTGCATGAAAAACTTGAAAGAAAAACCCACCTATAGAAAGACAGCTGCACCTCTATATTGCAAGAGGACCCTCCTGCGTAAACAGAGCTCAAAATCTAATAAAATATTAAGAAGGAGTAGAATGGAGTGGGCGATCAGTTTTTTCATTAAATTTAAAGAGTCCACTGTTTAGTCCATTCGTGAGAGATACCGTAATATTATATTTATTTATTTCAATTTTACAGGATACATACAGTTGATACAAAAAATACAATGGTCCATAACATAATATTTAGCAATAAGCAAACCAGTGAAGATCCCTATATTACCCTTATGTGCTCTACAAAACATACATTACTAAACACAACAGATAAAATCAGCAAACAACAATTACAATAGAACAGAGTAAATTTTGTTAACAAAATTAATAGAATAATGCTCACAAAGCAATAATCGCAGGATTAAACAATAAAAAAATAAACAACAAAAACAATACAATGAGTCATGAAAAATAAAATTAAAAACATAAAAATATCATATAAAATCTCTCAAAATTTAACATCATTTAAAATTCAATAGTAAAATTTGTCATAAGCAAATAGGAATAATATTATCCAACACATGCAAGAAATTAGTTGCCACCCATAAAACAAAACATGCAATACCATATTGAACAAATACTAAACATAAAAAGAATATTGATTTAAATAATACACGACATTAAGGGCAATCGAAACACAACGAACAAAATAGCAATCAGAAAAAATGTGAAAATAGAAATCGGATATGTAAATATGATTTATAATTTATTTATTGTCGAAGAGCAAACATTGTGAAAGTTTGTCATAATTTATTATTACATACATACATACATACTTACCATCACGCCGCTTCCCTTGCGGGGTAGGCAGAAAGGATCGAGCGCCACTTCCTTCTATCCTTGCATACATCTTTCGCTTCCGTCACTGTCACACAATTCCTCATGCATGCTCTCCTGTTCAATGTGCTCAACACGTGACCGTCCTGTATTTATTATTTAGTTTGATTAAATTTAAACAAAATGTAAATATGACTTAAATTAATTTCTTACTTTTTGATGATCTATTTATTTATACTATTTGTTTTTTTTTATAGATAGCGCTCTTGTAGCTGCTTAAACCTATAATTTCTACTGTTTTTAAACTAAGAAGCATTATTTTTCCTCCTTTATGTTCCTATTTTATATATATTTATAAGGTGGATACAAGTATTATTTGTACAGAGTCATTCTGACTGTATTTCACTAGAATTATTCAATTGATTTTTTAAAAAAAAATGTCGAAACAGGTATATGCTTGCAACGTAAGAGTGTTAAAATATTTAAATTAGTAAAAAAAATAACTCACGTCCAATTACAATTTCGACTCATCACACATGACGAGCTCAATTGCCCAGATCAATAAATTGAATAAATAAATAATAATAATGTTATTATATTTGGACTCATGTGGTTTTCGTTACGGGCACTTACTAATAAATTCTCCAATGAGCCGTGAAATAATATTATGAACAAATGGTTAAATCAAGCGAAGGTTTCGGTAACCACACAAGTCCAATTATCACACTATAAACATAATAATATTGTTATTAGCTTTATTACCGGCATTTCTGCATTGTGATGTATAAAATAATCTCATATTGTTTTCTTTTCATGCGTTACATTGGAATTAATGTAATATAAAAGTTTTTGGTATCCAATTTTCTAAAATAAAATAATATTTATGGCAATGATTTCTCATAAATCTAATTTCCATTGATTGCTTTCCACGTTAATTAATTTTTAATGTTAAATTTTGCGAAAGGAGATATATGACCAAGGCATTTCATTTTGTTTTAGACAAGAACCTGAGAACGAAATTCTTTGAGACTATTTGTTGAACACAAAACTGTAAATTTGTAGCGGGTTGTACTAACTCTAAGGTTTAAGACGACACATTTGTTAATTTAGACTCTGTTGACATGCAGAGGATTGTGACCATGAAATAAACACGGAATGCTTATAATCGGAATTGGAATAACGTCAAAATCCTGAACCCATATTTCTAAAAAATATGAATATATCATCATTTGTAGTCTCTCTGGGTTCATTGACAAAAATAAACTTTCGAAGAGACAACTTCAGACAATTGAAAGATATAGAAGACATAACACAAGCCAATAATCCCTGATGGTAGTCCCAGCACGTAGACGAAAACTTTAGATGAAAAGTTAAACTTACGTGGCTGCACACCCAAAGAATATGTTACAAAAAGACACTGCGAAAACCTCAAGACCAATTCAAAAGTAAGGCTATGTCCATTGTCCATAGCTTTTATTTCAAATGTGCTCTTGATGCATAAGGATTTTGTTCACGGATTTATAAAAAAGGCTTTTGTTAACTTGCTTCAGTATTTACGTAAAAGGTTTGCTAGTGTCTATAAAGTACCTAATTCCATCTGTAAACAAAGAAATTATGTAATAACGTAGGTACTAATAATCATAATATATTATTCACAGTAGAATATACCTATATTTAGCGGTCATCAGTATTTCCCCAACTCGAGTACGTGTCTCATTATCTTCAGTTTACATAACATCCACCTCTTTTTACTACTGAACATTGAGGTTCTTAATAAATTATTATTGTTCTTTGTATATTCTTTTCCCAAGCAAACAGAGGAGTGTGTAAACAATATAATGATCATAATTGTATAATGAGGGAACTAGTGACCACAACTATGCAGAAGGCTTCCAAGGGTCACAAACAATCTCGGTATAGCCACTATCATCACCACTATCATCACTACCATAATATACACTTAGACCTTTGCTGGATAAATATATACAACATTGATTTAGGTTGCTTATTGTGCATTTAAATAACGAATGGGCTTAGAGTTGAGCCTTGAGGAAATCCAGACGGTCCTATGTCGAAACCTTGTGGAACTCCAAGAGTGGTCCTAAATTTGAACCATGTGGGACCCCAATACTTTTAACATTATTGAGAATTAAAACCAATTTTATGTGATAAATAAGATGACACTCAGTATTCAAATTTAGTTTTGGCTAATTTTGTTATTTTATTGAAATTGTGTGTTATAAAAATAAGAGATTTTTTTTAATACAAACCAATTTATATTAATAAAAACCAGCATTTTTTTAAACCTCTATTTTAAATTTCTACAAATAAATAAGTTTAATTAGAAAACTGGTAAATTTATTTATCCATAAATCACAAACGTGATCTCGTGGTTAACAGTAAATATAATATGTAAGTTACTAAATGAAAATGTGTGTGGTTACGATTTGCAAAGTTACTAGAACCACTTGTCAAACTGAATGATAATTATCATCCTTCATAGATTTATTGACACGATATACATAATAATCTTCACGAAGCTTCCTTAACGAGCTTTTGCGTGATTGCTTTCCTGTCTATTGTTTCAGTTAAGCTCCTAGTAGATTTGTGTGCATTCCTAGATTCCTAACTGACACCTGACAATCATAGCAACTGTCAGAAATCAGAAACATGACTTATAATTTATTGTCGCTGCATTAGCACAGAATATAATATAAAACTCATTGCTTTAGGTAGTTTTGTATTGATTATAGATCGTATTTTTTGCTGTTTACCATCCATTTTGTACCGAGTTTTAAAATATTGCTACTACTACTACTACTATCCCATCACGGCATATCCCACAAGTGAGGTGGGTAGCCAGCAGACCAGCCGCATGTATAATGCAAGCTGTTCTCTTCGTTCTAAAAAATAATAAGACATCTCGGATGGGTGGCAAACCTCATTACTGAGGTATTTAATAACATGAAAGAATTTTATAAAAACCGGTCAGTGTGGGGCAGTGGTAACACTTGTGAATCACGAGGTTTCATGTTCTATTCTCGGACAACGCAAAATGAAAATATGACTTTTTTTTTAAATTTTTGGTTCAGGGTGTTAAAATATAGATTAGTATCGTCAAGTTGGTAACAAATCATCAAATCTTAATTTGGGATAAGCTTGATAATATGTGTGTGTATGTCTATTTATAATTTATTTTGTTATATTATGTAAATAAAACGCTTTGAATGTTGCATACCACCGTGGAGTCTTCAATAAACAATAGGTCTCCCACTCTTTTCTACAACTTTTCGGGTGTCCTATAAAAGACAGGTGTACAATAAACATCTTCAAAACAGCGGCGAGGTATTTTTTTATTATACACTTAAGAATGTATAATAAAAAAAATCATATCATACAATTAATTGGCGCCGGAAACATTAATTTTCACTTTTTGGTAATTAGTTGACGAGCAAGAGGAAATGTGTTATAATGATGTCTGTACAAAAAAGTGTTCCAATGTTTAATAGGCCACTGCAATAGCAATATAAACAAACAAGAACAAAAAAACACGATAAAAAGTGGATGTCCGAATATCCAAAACCACTTTTTGTTGCAATACATCTAACTAAGTAATGGGTTGCATAATATATAGCACGGGTGTGTCACGATAATAATTATGTCGGCAGGAAATAAATCCAAGACCTACCGCAATAGCGAAGAAAAAATCCTGCTAATAACGGTAGATAATAATTATATATTATACAATCAATCAGTTCTTATCGGTTTAATTTGGGTAATTTATTTTTCTTCCAATTTGCACGTTTTTTGTAGAGGTTATGGAAAATAATAAGTGTTCAACGCTTTGTTGAGAGTTTACGAGTGTCCTATAGAAGGTTATTGGTACTCGTTTCGGTTAGTTGAAAAAAATCGCGCCTCCGCAAGAAACCAGCCCTTTATATTTTGATTGTACTTAAAAAATGTATTTCTCATTGGATTTATGGCTGAATGACTTATTGGATTTATGGCGCGGAGAGGATGCTCACAGAATATTAATTACAAACGACGAGTCAATTGACTACATCACTTTTATTTCTTATACAACAATATATTTAGCTACTACTACTATCCCATTACAGCATATTCCACAAGTGTGGTAGCCACTAGACTTGCAGCATGCGATAATCATGGAAGCTGTCCACTCCGTGTCGACAAAAAATAATCTCATAGCTGATTTTAAGATGTAATTTTTTTAGTTTTTTTTTTAAATGTTACACCTGCCTTTTACAGGACACTAAAAAACTTACGGAAAAGAGTGGGAGACAATTTATTCGCCGAGTACTCCACGGAATATAAGAAACCCAGAGAACAATCGCTCACACATAAAATCACTCACCTAACAAAAAATCGGTGTAAAAATTAATACAAGAAATCGATCTTTCATTATAGCATTCAAACATTCCACTAAAAATAAAAATTAATCTTAAAATTTTTATTGCCAAAGTCATTAAAAGACTCGATAATTATTTTATTAATCAAGTAGTGTGTACATCGCAAATGTCCAACGGTTCGTGTAATGTACAGTTTTGTTTGGTTATATATAAACTATTATAATTTTATGTCTACGGGTTCCTTTAGAGTATAGCAGCGCAGCGATGACATGTATAATTACATTAAGAGGTATTAGAATATGTATCGACTAGTTCTGCTATCATAATATATAATATGTAATATTATATAAATTTAAATACATATACTAACTGGAATATTATTTAAACAGAGGACCGGTTTGTTTGATAGTTTATCCAATAGTTTTGAACAGGGATTGGATAAGTAAAATCCATATCTTGTCACCGGGAAAGAATGTTTTATTCTTTATTGTATGTATCTATCTATCTATGTATACCCTCACGCCATGTCCCATGAGGGGTAGGCAAAGAGAACGGAACGCCATAACGATCCTTACAAACTTCTTTCGCTTCGTCCACATTCACCCAGTTTCTCATACATGCACGCCGATTTCTTTTACTCAACACGCGGCCGACCTTGAGGATTTGATCCACATGAGCAAACCACGTAATTTTTGACCGTCCGCACTTACTCACACCCCCTCTTTCAGACAAATACATCCTCTTCGTCATTCTTTCATCTTGCATTCGCTCCGCATGACCAAACTATCGTTATTGTATGTATGTAAAATTATATGCTGGATGATTTCTTCGGCGCCGCTTAACAAAACGTTGCAAAAAACAGGACACTTGAAATTTTTTACAGGATACTTGAAACCTATTCTTTACAAGGTGCTCCATGGCTTTCCAACTGAATACTTTCTATTCTATTCTATTTTATGAATACTTTCTTTTTAAAATACTTCTTTTCGAAATAAAGTACTTGTTAACTCTTGACGTCCCTGATTATTTGTATGAAACATGTGAACACCATCTGAAAATATTACTTTATCTAATAGTATATAATATGTAATATTATATTATTATAATATGCAACTATTGCATCGCGCCGCAACTTGCTCTGAAACACTCTGCATACTTTACGATGCGACAAAAAGAGTTATATCACCAGCGGGGTTACTCTTGACACAATCTAAATAAATGATCTTAATATGTACAATAATGTCTGACACATTTTTGGTGTTGTATCACATAATACAACCATAATACTCATGTAAATGTTGAAAATGACTCAGTTACGATATTCTCTATATATAATGAGTTACAATCCATTGGATTGGTCTGCAACGATTTTGGTTTTTCTTCTCCATTCCTCCCTATTCACAGCCAGTCTCTTCAGCTCTGCGTATGTGTCTCTCTTCAGTTGGTCCATATTATACGCGTCTCTCGGTCGGTCTCTGCCATTTGTGCCTTCAGTCCCACCTTCTGCGATAGCGATGAGCAGTTCTGGGTGCCTGATGTTGTGGCCAATCCAGTTAGCTCGTTGTTGGCTGATTCTCTTAAGGTGTTGCCTTTTTTCGCATACCCTGGTTAACACTTCTACGTTTTCGACGTGTTCCGACCAATGAATCTTCAGCATGCGTCTGTAGCACCACATTTCAAAGGCTGCCAGCCGTCCGCTTGCTTTCACTCTTGCTGATGGTCCACGTCTCACAACCATATAGCAGAATGCTCCAGTTACAGCGTGCACACTGTAGCGTACAAATTAGCATGCACGTATTTTTGACTAAAGTCACTTCGCGCAATGTAGGTTAAGATTAAGATCATATTTAGATTATGTCAAGAGAAACCCTGTTGTATCTGCGTAATATATGTATGTATTATAATAATATTATTTGTATCGGTATCGCTGTATACTATGTACCGGCTGATATTGTTAAACTACTATTTGTGGCATAATCCTTATAAGAGAAAGAGTTATATTATATTTATATATGTATAAAGCAGATAGCATATCGCAAATGCAGCGCCACAGTATTTAAATATTGTTTCTCAAACATTTATTTATCAAATTAATGAAAATAGAGATGCAAGGCAATACCTTGAAAGACAAAACAAGAAATTAATTAATCATCCAACAAGAGACAAAAGTCGTCGTAGCAGCGTCCACAAAGCTGGATGAAAGCGTCAATCATCAATTTTTCGAATGAATGCCTTCGTCACCCGTCCTAAGGAGGGAAATGCTCCGAATTGTCACTGAATGACTGAAGATTGACGATTTCATCCAGCTCTGTGGACGCTACTATTAATAGTTGACAAAGTCTCTATCTCAATGGCAATGGGTTGGTTATATGGCAAGGCGAGAGAATGGCAGATGGACTCCCAGAATTCTTGAATGGAGACCGTGGAAGGACAGAAGTTTAGGAAGACCACAAAAGGATAAACTTTGCGATAAACTCGCCCTCTGTAAATTGATTGTATGTATCTTGAATGTTTACGTTTTATGTAATTGTTTGTAATCAATGTACAGAAAAGAATAAATAAATAATAAAAAGATGGGTTAATGATATTGTCCAGATAACGGGAAAAGAGTAGGATCGTGTTTCTCGAGATCAGAAAATATGGAAAAGTTTGGAAGAGGACTATATCCAGATGTAGAGAAAAGAGGGCTAGCAGTAAGTAAGCAAGTTTTATCGTATTTATATTGAACTGTAAAAGTATTGCAGAATCTTTATGGAGTGAAGATTGATAAAGTGTTACAGAATTTTTAACCATTTGTTATTAACATTTTGCATTACGTACTTGTATAGTATTTTGTAGTATATAATATTTCATTTTTATTTTTATGAATAACTATTGTACACCTTGAGATAAATAAAGATAAATAAATAAATATATTTAAATAAAATAATATTTTGAGAGGCACTGTTTTAGCTTATTGCATCTTAATTCCTGTTAACATCAGGTCTCACAAGGTCGCCACACTTCCTCATAGTCACAACATACTCTGCACAACCATCACTTTGTATTATTAGTATTACATATTATGCAGTGGCGTGACTAGCGTTTTCATACTGCGTAGGCCCACCCGCAGTACAAAGTTATAAAATAGGCATCAGGTATGTAAGATGAAAACAATAGAACCATTTCACTTAAAAAAAACGATAAATGAATACCTACTCCATATTACTTGTATTACTACGAGTACACATAATAATCACCCATCCAAGAACTGAAAAGAGTCCCACCTCAAATCTGGATATATCCTATCCATGAATCACCCGGAAAATCATTGGTCTCACTCTTTTCCATAATTTTCCGAGTGTTCTGTAAAAGGCAGATATTCGAAAAAATGAAGATATTTTACATCTTAAAGTCAGCGATCAGGTTTGACACCCATCCTGAATATGTTGGTTTTTGTTGGAATGGAGAGGACAGCTTGCATGCTGCTGGTCTGTTTACTACCCCACTTGTGAGAAAGGTAATAATGGGATAGTAGTACCTAGTAGTCGTTGAAGACTACTATTTATCCGCACATTCAAACCAAAATTGCCCTCACGGGCGGGGCTATCTAAGAACTTACAGTACCCAATGGTGCTTTGATTCACTATTCATTATGTTACTGTTACTGATTCATAATTCATTATGTTAAGATTTAGAAAAGCCGTTTAGTTTTTTCGTAAAGTTTTCACGCTTTTACAACGTAAATTTTAATAATTAATTTTAAGATCAAAAACTTCAGGCTTCTTGGTTTAATGGTAGAGACGCCACTGATATTTTGTTTTATATTAGCATATTACAACTAGTATTATATTTACATCGAAATCCCGTTCCTCTATACCTAATTGGTTCAGATTTTAATTTATATTGTATTTAATTATTAGTAATTAAACGGTTGGTACATATAAATATACTAAGTAGGTATCTACCGCATTAATAAGAGTTTATGTGTCTAATAAAGGAGATAACACTGTAATACAAATAAATATACAATTAAACAATTAAATTTGCAAATTAAACAGTGTTTTAAAATTAATTAAGTTTTATTTTTAAAAAAACACAAGCTTCTAGTAGCTTACAGTGAAAGATGTATAGGGTTATATTTGGGTTTATAACAAAAACCTAGATATGTATACCTTTTAATAAAAAAAAAGAATTTCCAAAGTGCAAAAAAAAACATTAGATTTAACAAATAAATATACCTGTAGATTTTCATACAAGAGTATTTCGTTCAATATGATCTAAGTATTTTTCGTATATCAGGGCTTTTGGTGTTGCAGGTCTTGTGACGTGGAATAAGCTGTCTGTCGATCTGTGACGTCAGAGCAACATGACTGGCCTTAGAAGCTAAATGATAGTCGCTCTCTTCACCAGTGCTTTTGAGACGATCAAAGGATCATTAGACAGAACCAAATGAAACAAATCATCCAACATCATCCTGAAATACATACATAATTAATTTCGATATCTATAATTTTAAAATTTTCTTTCATAAAATTTATATACTTTCAAGCAAGATGCTTTGTGCTTTTTTTAAGTTTTATTTACGGTTTGCAGGTTTAAATTTAAGATCCTACTAGATAAACGATGAAATTTACTAAAACCTGCTAGGTTTCACTTATTTTAGAGGCATTAACTATGTAACAATTTCTAGACATTTTTAAATAAAATATTTAAACTTGAATTACTATGTTTATTTGTTACATTAATTTACATCACGCTTTCGCGATTTCGAAAACCTGCTAGGTTTGTTTGAAAAAAGGTTAACAAAATACACGCTTTCAAAAATGAAGTAACATAGTTTGCGAAACTGGATGAATGTGCAGTTCTCTTCTCTCTGCTTACCCCTCCTGGGACATGGCGTGAGGGTATAGATAGATTGTTTGCGAATAGATATTTAGTTTCAAATAATCGAATATAACAAGAAACAAATCTTATTGAATTTGGGAGATAATGGTGCCAGGCTAGATTAAACTTAAAATAGCACTAGGAAAGGTCAAAATAGTCATTAAGTAAAAAAAATTAAGTCTAATTAAAAAACTGTATCTACTTCAGATAATGTAATCTTTATCGCCAATGGAAATAACATGTACCAAATTATATTTTAAAGGGAATAATAGCAGATGTATGGATCATGATAATCTGAATATTATATAGTTTAGTTACGCACAAATTCTACAACAAAGTAAAGTTTTTACGATTATGCGTCTGTTAATCGTAAATTATTTATTGGAGAATCCATCATCATCTTATCGTAAATGTGAACCATAAATCTAATCAACATTGAAACCCGTTTGAATGTACATATTCATGTATGTTTATATATCCGAGGATATCAGGAGAATGAGTGGATGCGAGAGGAGTGTTGTGGATAGAATGCATGCAAATAAGCTACGAAGATTTGTACATTTTGAGCGAATCGTCATCATCATGGGTGGCCAAACTTTTCAGCAGCCGGGCCAAATTTCAGAATGAGATTTCCTACCGGGCCGCACAAAAATATACTCCATATATGGAACATTTGATAATTTTACTTCACCATAAAATTTCTACCTCCCCCCCCTCCAACCGTCCCGTCCCCCGTCGTCTAATTTTCAAAATGGTAGGTATAGAAATTTGGTAATGTTTCAAAACACCTCGGTTTCCTTTAAGAATATTTTCTCAAAATACCTCTTTCAATAAATTAACGGGTACTTTTACCGACTATTATTAAAAAAAGTTTGCATATGCTTCGCGGGCCGCACGTAGACAACCAACGGGCCGCGGTTTGGCCACCCTTGGTCATCATCATCATCACTGATGATTTTGTTTTGACGCCGTTTAACAGTCCCTAGACCGTCTCAAGGGCACCGGTGAAGAGTGCAGTTTTTAATTTGCTTCTTAAGCTGGTGATAGTCTGATTGTCTCTCAATGGCGCTACAACCCGGTGTGGGTTTCGACTTCCTCAAGAAGTCATCTCTACTACGTCCTATCCATCGCACCTCTCGTCGCCAATTGATCATGTCCAAAGCTCTCAGGTCCTTTTCCACTCCATCCATCCATCTCAACAGCATCGGCAGGCCAAAGTTCAGATGGATGAACATGTGGAATGAATGGACGATGAAAATATGTCAAAGGGGGTGTGTTTATGTGAATGAAGGGGTGTTAGAAAGCGCGAACGTCTGAGATATACGTAATATTTGTATCCGTTAGTAAGTGTGCGTGTTTAAATATCAGTTATAGCAGAATCACCACTGCCAACTTTGAAACCTTGTATCCTTGAGAGTGTTCTTTGCATTTAGGTTATGTTGTCGACTGTCAGTACTTGGTGGAAATTCGTGTTAAATTAATAAAAATAAAACACTTAGGTATATTTAGTACTTTCACATTAAAAATAGCAGTTTTTGTGACATCAAATTTGTATGAAGAGTGTGTCACTATACTAACCCCCAACTAATATTGGACCTTCCACCACTCCACCTTCAGTTTCCTATATCTACCATACTAATTTCAATCCAAAATACATACATTGTTATTTGTAATTAATAATAATAATAAACTTTATTGTACAAAACATTTGGATACAAATAATAAGGTTACTACATGGTTTAAGCGAATAATTTTGCACAATTGACGAGTTTATCGCAGGGACGCGATATCTTCCAACTAGCCCAATTCTTGTTATTTGTAGTATTAAGTACCTATTCTAGAAAATATCCACAAGTGTGGACGAAAATGTTCCAGTCTGAAAAAATATAGTGTAACATAAGCGGTGTTTATTATTTTTTTTTAATATTTCCATATACCTATTTTTCTGTACTTATCAATATTTATTTACCTATCAAAAACGATTAATAACGATCAATTATTGATTATTGTTTCCTAAGTAAATACGAATTTATAGTTAGTAATCCTAACAATAATATAAATCAAATAAAAACACATTTAAACCAATACAATAAATTATTTTACGATCATTTTAATGAAAGCTTAAAGCCCAGGAATGTCCATTATCAGTGTAATGGCTGAAGGAATCGTCCATTATATAAAATAATAAGTAATAATTGATTATATGTATTTTATTTATATTGCTAGAAATGTGTGGAAGCAATTAAGATAATCCATCTATTTATTATCTATTGCCGCACAAACCTATCGCTTTTCGCACACGAATAAAAATAATTGTACATCTTCATATAATTTTGCCTATCAATCATTTATACATACAAATTATTTATTGTTTATTTTTTCATGTAATGGGCTTAAGACGGATTTTTGAGAGCAAGATAGTGATATTTCAGTCTACTTTTGAGTGCGAAAATTGTACAAGCAAGTCTGACTAATAGAGGTCATTCGTAAGTTTAATCACAGTTAGTAATTACACAATGACACTATGGAACAATATTCATAGGCTCGACAATGTGAAAGCAAGCAAACTGTAATATTTTTGCTATGTAATGAGAGAAGATAATACCAACTCCTACAATTACTGATAATTCAGAAGAGAATATCAGGAAGAAGGGGACCAGAATAAGAATTTCATGTCTGTACAATTTTAGACAATGGTTCAGATGTCGTTTCACAGCGCTGTTAAGGGGCACAGTCAACAAGATGGAAAAATAACTCTGATGAACGCCAATCTCCACAAAGGAGATTTTTTGACTACAAAAATTTAGATTCTCAATTATAACTTTGTGTGTAAAGTTTTACATTAAATCAGGGTATTTTTTGTCATGTCTAGTTAGGTAGTTTGTTCTCTACAGATGGGAAGTGTGAAAGCGATATTGAAAGTTGCTGGCAATAAGGTAAATGGTGCAATCCGACCAATAATTGCAAATAGAAACATATCCACCACAGCTAAAAGCTTGGTGCACTCTGCTATCTTAGTGCCAACACTTATGTATGCAAGTGAGACGTGGAAATGGTTAAAGAAGGATGAAAGTGGCATAAATGCAGTTGAAATGAGATCGTTGAGAAGGATGTGTGGTAAAAGTCTGAGAGATCGTGTGCGTAACAGTGATATACGAAAGGAATGTGGAATGAAAGTTTGTGTAATAACAAGGATGAATGTAAATAAGTTAAGATGGTTTTTGGCACGTGGAAAGAATGAATGAGGACAGAATGACTAAGAAAATATATTTGGCTGAGAGAAATGGTGCTCGGAGACGTGGACGTCCGACGATTAAATGGCAAGATCATTTAAATCAAATCCTACAGGACGGTCACGTGTTGAGAACATTGAACAGGAGAGCATGCATGAGGAATTGTATGACAGTGACGGAAGCGAAAGATGTATTGTTTATTGTTTATTGTTTCTTATTGTCCCTAGGCCCCTATTGTGGAGGCACTTGGACTTGTCATCTATACATTTTATAAAATTAATCATAAATTCAAATACAGTCAATCAAAGAAACAATTAAAGTCAAATAAAATATCAAATTAAATAATTTTGTGTAGTCACGGATGTAAAGAGTCCGGACCCACAACGTCAAATTTTAAAATATGTATTAAGGAAATATTATTCATTTATCATTTCGTCAATAGAGTATGCAAGGATAGAAGGAAGTGGCGCTCGATCCTTTCTGCCTAACCCGCGAGGGAAGCGGCGTGATGGTATGTATGTATGTCTAGTTAGATTGATATAATCTTCTTCTTTTTCATGTGCCTTTTCGGGTCCCCCCAACATTGGCGATCACCTCGGCGAACTTGTCCCTGTCCTGCGCTGCTCGGAATAGCTCTTCCACATCTCGGATTCCGGTAGATCTAATAATGAACTTTAATTGCTTTGAAACATAGTAATAATAATTTGTAATACTGCACGCCTCTGACACCAGCAACCTTAGTTGCTGTTTTGAGGTATTGTTTGTAATTGAATAAATAAATAAATAATACTGACAGACTAGAGAGAGTTGAGAGATAAATAGATTGTCACCTAAACGGATAAATAGGAGTCCTTAGACTCCTGAAATATCTGAGAAATAAAGTTATTTCAACATTTCCAATTGCTTTTATGGTTTGTCACAACACAGCCTGAGCGGAGCCTGTTGACAAGTCATTTCAATGGGCTTCGTTCGTTGGTTGCACAGTTTTATGAATATATCTTTATATGTGATTTGATAAATGTGAATTGTAATTGTATGTTTAAAATATGAAATAAAGATTATATTAACTTAACTTAAAAAAAAAACAGTTATTAAAGTCAAAATCTTCTGCATCGCGGTAATAAAATTCTCTTTGCCTTACTTTGCCTATGGTGCAATATTGTGAAATATGTGCGAATGTATGAAATAAAGAAAAACATAATATAAATTTTGATAATATCAAAAGAAATATGTATTCTTTACAGTTATAACTGGACGAGGTGTATTCTGCAATGGATGAGTTGGCAAAATTAACGGATTTCCCGTTAGTTGGGCCACTAATAGTAGCAGTCGTAGTAAAATGGTGGTGATAATATAAAATAATAACTGGTACCTTGTTTATTACATATTCATAATAATTATAATATAAAAATGTACTGTTTTTTTTAATAATAAATTTACAAATATTTTAGTATTAATTTATTCGGCCGGCGGTTATCATAATACGAATATGTGATCTCGTTAAATACTTTATCAAGTTGGTGTTCTAAATTTAAAATATTGTTTACGCAATAAAATGCTGCAAATCGATTAGTTTGATTTTGTGTGATATCATAATAATAATTTTAATTATATTTTCTATTATTAAACTGCTCCAGATTAATGAAATAATAGATCAACGATTAGTAGGTTAAATCCATTTCCGACATCTGATTGTGTCAAAAATTCATAAAATATAATAATCTATCTATCTATCTATACTTTCACGCCATGTCCCAGGTGGGGTAGGCAGAGAGAACGGAACGCCATATAGATCTATGTATCCTTACAGACTTCTTTCGCTTCGTCCACATTCATCCAGTTTCTCATACTCAGATTTCTTTTACTCAACTCGCGACTGACCTTGAAGATTTGAACCACGTGATCAAGCCATGTAGTTCTTGGCCGTCCGCGCTACCTCACACCCCCTCTTTCAGATAAATACATCCTTTTCGTCATTCTTTCATCTTGCATTCGCTCCACATGTCTAAACCATCGTAACTTAATAGGGGGATAACAATTATAATGTTGTTTATCCTTTTTTGTATTGTATTGTCTCATAACTACAATTGATTTGATTTTTTTTCAACCCTTTCCAATTAATCATTTATTTCGTTTTCTTTTTTTCTGTGTATCTTCAGATTATTTCTCGACTTGTACTTCAGCACCACACTCATCACGACCATATTTAGTTGTGTGCGCTTCTCTTTGTCTGGTGATCCACGGATACTATTGTCAAATTTTGATACATAATATTATGTCCATTTTAACACGTACCTATCGTTAAAGCATTTTTTTTTTAAAAAAGAGTGCAATAGTCGATGGTAATAATCAAAAATAACTTTGATACAGATTTTGTATTAAGGAATTGGTTTGTGATCAGGAAGTCTAATGATAAATGGAGATGGGCGGGACACATAGCTAGAAGCCCAGATGACAAATGATCAAAAGCTTATACATCTTGGAAACCAGGAGCATAGGAAGTCTCCCAATGAAGTAGAGGAATGATATCACTCGACACGCTGGAGTCAACTGGATGCAGACAGCGAAGGATCGAATGAGATGGAAGGAAATGGAGGAGACCATTATCCAGGAGTAGACGGGAGTGGGCTGAGAAGAAGTAGAAGAAGCAAATATAATTATGTTAAAAAACTTTGAACGTCCGTACTAAATATTACGTCGGTTGTAACTTCATTCCGACATACAGTTATTCTATAATGTATTATGCCCTACGAGTGTATGTATGGTAAGTAAAGGATGAAACCCTAATCAATAATAATAATAATATAGTGTACAGGTTTATTCATAGATTATGTACCTAAGTAGTACCTACCTATATATTATGAGTGGTGGTTAATACAACCTTAAATGTTTTCTAATCGCGGTGTATACTTTCATTAAACTAGCATATTTACCTGGTGTAGAATGTTGAATTGATTACATTATGTTTATAACATTGTATTTATCCCGTGGTGCACCCGGTAAAGAATTGGTTTCCCACTCTTCTCTCAAGTTTTCGAGAATCCTGTTAAAGGTAGATGTTCGAAAAGACATTTACTTCTTAAATTCAGCGATGAAGTTTGCCACCCATCCTGAATGAATTGATTTCATATTGGCACGGAGAGGATAACTTGCATGTTCGTTTTACTCAGCTAGTCTGCTGGCTACCCCACTTGTGGGACATGCCATGGGCGTGTTGGTATAGTTACTTACTTACTTACTTACTTACTTTCCGTGTCCATAATCATCTATACTCTGTCCCTCCAGTAGTTCGCAGCCAAAATGGCATTGTCATTAGCTCGCCATAGATCTTCCTCAGAGCACCCCCCTCCCATAAGCGGGCAATTCAGCAGGTGTGTCATGTTGGTATAGTAGTAGTAATTTATGCTAATACTGTATTATAATTGCATTATAAATACGAGTATGTAAATAAATCTTTATTGGAATCAATACATAGGATACAAGTACACTTTGAAAAAAATCAAAAGTGGGGCACATCTATCGCATATGTGATTTCTTCCAGTCAACCTGAAATTTGTGAACTTCTTAAAAGGCAACTCTTTCTATCTGAATACACCCATGGTAATAAAAGACATTGTAAGTATAATTGAATATATACACTTCAGATATATAAATATGATGACTCAGAACATACATTCCTTAAATACTCCGGATGGCATGAGGAGAGAATAAGGCTGGAGAAAAAGATATGCCAAACACTGTCACCAGACAACGTCATTCAAATCATGACGGTTTCGAAGGAATAATGGAGGCTGATGCAGGGATTCATAGAGAAAATATTGAAATATCTTTATTTCTCGGATATTTCAGGAGTCCAAGGACTCCTATTTATCCGTTTAGGTGAAGTTTTTTTTTTTTAATATTTGGACTCTCTCTATTCTAATACAACTATCCCAGTGTTGGCATCTACGATCCTACCACGTCAGTGGGCGGGAGACCCGGCTGACGCAGCAGATCCCATCTTGATACCCACACATCTACGAATAATGAAAATAATGAGGACAAAAAAGTACGACGAAAATTAGGAAGGAAGAGCGTCATAAGACAACGCCACGTCTCTGGATAGGCCGAAAGACAGGAGCCGGGATGTGGCAGAAGATGAGGGGTTTAAGCCGGTTGGAGTCCGGCACTAGCCTACCAGAAAGACCGGGTGTCCATGACTAGGATTTCCCCTCAAGAAAAAAAGACATATAAATATCAAGATCCTTCATAATATTAGAGCAGATACATATGTTGTAAATGTAACTAAATTTATCTGTATGAGACATTAGTCGTGCTCTGGTGGAAGGTTTTACTTGTATCAAGTAAATACTATCCTAAACACACACACACACACATATACATAGTATGTAAAGTAATAAATAAATAATAACACCTTCAATAAAATAGGCACACAAATGTATGCACAAAGTATCTGCCCATACTTACATAAATATACTACATGCAGTCAGGTATGTATGATAGAGATGAACGTGATGCCTCGAGTCGGTGGTATAAGACTGTGCCTTGATTGAGGAACACATTAGCGTTGATGGGGCAGTCGTTAATCATACATTGACTGTAGTCTGCGTAGGTACATTGCACATATGTCATATTATGACAACATTCCGTGCATTCAAACAAAATATTATACATACATAATGCAAAACTGTTATAATTATGTTATGTTTAACACATGAAACTATCATATCATGTATATATATATATAATGAGTTACAATCCATTGGATTGGTCTGCAACGAGTTTTGACTTATTTCTCCACTCCTCCCTATTCTCAGCCAGTCTCTTCAACTCCATATATGAGCCACAGCTCATGTCCCTCTTCAGTTGGTCCATATAGGCGTCTCTCGGTCGACCTCTGCCATTTGTGCCTTCGGTCCTGCCCTCTGCGATTGCGATGAGCAGTCCTGGGTGCCTGATGTTGTGGCCAATCCAATTAGCTCGTTGTTGGCAGATTCTTTTGAGGAGTTGCCTTTTTTCGCCAACCCTGGTTAACACTTCTTCGTTTTCGACGTGTTCCGACCAATGAATCTTCAGCATGCGTCTATAGCACCACATTTCAAATGCCGCTAACCGTCCGCTTTCCCTCTTACTGATGTTTCACGTCTCGCACCCATATAGCAGAATGCTCCACACAAAGGCTTTAGTGAGATTCTTCCTCACTCTTAGATCAATATTAGGGGATTCTAATCATCTTATCATGTAAGGCTTAGAAAATATAAAGTCACCTTATTTGGTAGTGTCCCGAATGGAATTTGAACCCGAAACTCATCCTTTTTGCGAGGTGTGCTTTGTTCAATCAATAAACCACCGATTGACGTGCCGAAGGTTCTGATCGTAGGGCAAGACTTTGTTCTAGGATAAATTGAAAATGAATGATGAAGAAGATAACTATCATTCCTTTTTGCTCTAAATTTATAAAATTCTACCTGCTCAACTACGTACTCATGGTATTTTCCACAATAAGGGGTAACCACTGCAGATATAAATTGCATGTAATGAGCCATACAAGTTGTTCTCATTTTGTCATATAATGAACGCACTCAACATGAAATAATAGGATAGGTGACACACCTCATCACTGAATATGGGAATTAAATACCTTTGTTTTGTAAAAAAAAAAAAATGCAGCTGGTGTGGCGCAGAGATAATATTCTTGCCTTTAAGTCACAAGGATCTGGGTTCGATTCCCGGCAATTTGGATAGGGCAGAATGAATACTGCCCTAATGAAAATTCTTTTGGCTCTGGGTGTTACATGTATGAGTGTTAAGTGTAGGTAGTACTCATAAAACAAGATGCATATCTTGGTTGTGACCATAGCGCGATCTATGTAAATAAGAGGTTCCCAAACTGGTTTAATACAAGAGTGATCGCCAATTTTGGAGAAACCTAATACATCACAAAGAGAATAAAAAAGTTAATAATGTCTTTTTTAGCGCCTCTCAATTCTCTCTGAGTTTTCTACTGCCCCTTTGAAAAGTTCCAGGGCTCATTAAGGGGTTATTCCACCTTCTTTGGGAACCGCAGGTGTAAACTATCTATATGTATATTATGTTAAATGTTTTTATACATAAACACGATTTTCTTTCAGATATATTTCCAACTTATTTCAATAATAAATGTGAGAACATTGCAATATCAAATAAAAAGCCGCAATGTTCAGAAGAATGCTGTACATACAAAATCAATACATTTCAACGCAGCATAATATAATACTAAATCGTCCTTCTGTTTTTTACATACATAGGTATAACATAACAGCTATGATGGCATTAAGTTAGATAATATATATTGATAAATAGATAGATATAATATCTATTTATTATCTTATTCTTTATAAAGAAACGGTATCTCCTTAACAGTACACTTACCCACGCTGTAAAACAAGTTGTAGTTTGACGCTTTATATTATTATTATGTAATGCACAAAGTACCTCTATAGTACGTACAGACACGACGACAATAATATATACAATATATGTTTTGCACAAAATACTATTGTACGTTGTAACTTTTAGGGATGGCCACAATATTAGTAATTAAAAGCTTATATTTCGTTTTTAACAATGTACAAAGAAACAAGCTTCTTGCATTCATATAAATTTCTTAATTTCTACAACATTTCAGATATATTTACTCAAAAAGACTTTTCATATAATCAACTGTCTAGTTTCTTTAGCTCAAGAAGTAGAAATGTCTTATATTCGAGAAATCACCATTTTTGTCATCTTGCTATATTTACGTGCTTTAAAACACGTCAGAAAGTGAAATATACTATATAATAATCGCACACTTAAAGACAAACGTTGTCTTTGTTCCGTAGCGTACCTACAACCTCTTTTATATTATTAGTAATTTTGAATCCATCATCGTCCAGAAAGCAGAATCCATCACAAGTTATTAAATTATATTTATTTATTTATTTTATTTTTATTTATTTATTTATTTATAATTTTTTTTATAACATATTTACATAGTTAACAAATACATATAAATAAAACATTATTTTTCAATGACTCAACTTCAAAAAGAGAAAATCTCGTGTTTTGAAGTGAGCTACATTGTTACAATATTACAAAACAATACAAAAGTAAATAAAAAGAAAACAATATCAAAAACATTACCAAAATAAATCCTGAAACTTTCCATAAACTTGAAAAGAAAAAAAAAGAAAAACACATCATACAAAAATAAACATGTTAGTACAAATTAAATAACAATAAGGTACAATATTTTCAATCAATAATCTATACCCAAAGAAAAGAAAAATCTACTTCATTAACTTTTTTAAAGCTAACTTAAACTTAGCTATACCAATATTTGCTAGATCCTTGTAATCCACCGGCAGAGCATTATACCACTTCACTCCTAGGTAGGAGTAGTGGTTTTGCGCAAACGTTGTGTTTTTTTTTGGTATTTTTATAAGACCACCTAGACGAGGTGAATTAAATCCTGAACATCTTGAACACTTTAGAACCTAATTTTACTGGACTGGAATGAAGACGGGTGTGGAGAAAATCTTCCAACTGGCGCAGCGTAAGGAGACATATACAAGAATGATTGCCGATTTTGAAGAAACCTAATACGTCATAAAGAGAAAAAAAAGAGGAACCACACAGGCTACACTTTTAGGCTTTCAATATACTTAGACTTACAATAAATAAGGACTATATATTACAATATTATTTTATATCACAAGGATTATATATTTACAATCAATTAGGATTATCACTGATTTTGTTTTCACTTAATGAGTAAAACTCCATTTTCAAATTAAAAATTTATAAGTAAAAAATACTTTAGAGTTTAAAATTTCTTTATTTACCTATTTTAATTTATAAGTATTTTTTACTTATAAATTTTTAAATTAGGATTATATTTAGGAATATATATGCATTTATGATGACATTTTGTCTTGATTTTTAAGTATTTTTCATTTGTCATTATTTTTTCCATCTTTTAAAGAGTAAAAAGACTACCTACATTTTATGTTATTTGTGTTAAACATTACATTGTATCAATAAATAAATGAATAAATTTATTTGCTCAACCCTACAATAGTAGGTACGTAAATAGTACTTTACAGGAATCTGCAGCTTAATCAATCAAATAGTTTCTTGATATTTGTTATAGGTACACTTACTTTATTTTATGTAATACACACATATATTATTATGTATCTACTGTATGTAGCTTGTGTATTGTTGTGGCGGAACTATTGAGCTTTGTTGTGACGCGCCATTGTATGGTAAAAGTAATATTATCACTGTCCATATTAAGACAAATATACCTACAACGATATTATGAAATGTTACTGTTTCAAAAAGTCTACAGTGTCTCTGTATTGTCATGTATTAAACTATGGAAAATATTATATTTTATTTAAATTTAGAAAAAAAAAATAAAAAAATGAAACACTGTAAACTTTAACTTATTGTTATATTGATTAGAAGCTTTTCTGACATACGTCCATCTTCAGTAATAATCTTACAACTAATTACTAAGGATGGACGTTGGTCCGAAAAGCTTCTAATCAATAAAACAATAAGTGAAAGTTTACAGTGTTTCATTTTTTATTATCTAAATCTAAAATGAATTTTCATTCATAGTGTTTCCTCTTCGAAAATCAAAAAGTTTATATTTTATTTTATTTATTTTAACATCATACCTACAGCTTAAAGACATTAACAGAATTATAACATTTTTCACTTTAATTTTGAATAAAAATAAATACTATCATCAGTATGAATTTTCACTCTATGAACGTACAGACAGAAGAGAATTATTACAACAATAATAATAATATGAATTCGTTGCATCTCTAGTATATTCCCATTGTTTTACTCGCGGTATGCCGAGGAAATTTTTTCCAGTAATTATTCTCCTACAAAATTAGCCATAGTCTACCAACTGAGAATGTCATCTCAATATTTCCATTCAACCATCACAGAATTTTTCACAAATGGGGTAGCTAACAAACCGACTACATGCAATAAACATGGGATTCGTCCTCTCCATGCAACTAAAAATTAAGGCATTCAGGATGGTGAGAAGCATACATGAATTGAAGATGTAAAATGTTTTGATACCTGATGTACCTGCCTTTTACAAGGCACTCGAAAACCAAAATAAACCTATTCTTTACCAGGGACCTACAGATAGCTAACTTTATATCAAAGATATGAATATTTTACAGAATACATAAAATTCAATCGTAAAAACAAAAGAACAAATTCGAGCTGAAAAAAATATTTTGTGAGAGTTCCCAATGAGAGAATTATTAGAGATTGTCGAAAACATTCTAAATGAAACAAATTTAATACGGATAAGATAATAGTGTTAATTTTAATTATATTTTACAAAATAGATATTATATACTACATATAACCATATACTTTCTAATACTAGTGTGACGAATGAAATCAATCAATATATTAGATAGGTACCTACCTACCTACAATACATCGTCTTAAATACAATTCATATATATTATTTTTACACCGAGATGAATTTCTAAAAATGGAATCAGTAAATGTAAAATACTCATATTAACTATTTATCGATGTATAAATATTTATAAATAATACCGATACAGAAAATTTTTCCATTTTTTATAATTTTAATTGCCATTACATGCGTTGACAAGCTGTCGATTTTCTCGCTTGGCAACTCTCGTATCTAATTGAAGAAGTACAGTTGAGATATGCAGTGGCGGAACAAGATAAAATAATTGTTGAAACATGTAAATGCCACCTTAAGAATTAGCTCTATGATTGACTTTGTTGTCTGTGGTCACATTTTTGTGACACTCTTGCAATCTATGAAATCGCTCACCCATTTAATATTCTTTGAGAATAAACAACGTTCTTTCTCCGATTATAACGCGTTTTTAATCTTAAATTCCGAACACATTTCCCAAGAACCAGAGTTGCAGGACAACAATAATTATTTTTTTTCATTTAATCATTCGTACCATCATAATATAGCGGTTATCGAGGTGGTTATATCACTTTACATATGATTACTATTCATATATCTCTTTCCATCTGCATTTGTAATAGGCAGTCTTGGATATAACACGCTGGAGCATCGTATGACTGCGTTTTACGCGAGACATTTTTTCAAGTTGCTAAATGGTATACTTAGTAAAACGACGGTAGGTACTGGGTGAGTTTAATTTTTATACACCAGCATCGCATAGTCGCTCACGTCAGCATATGCTGTTCTATCCACCTACAAGCAGGACAAAATATTCTCACAGAATCACCAATAGCAAAGGCATTTCGACTGTTCAATATCATTTCCCAGAATGTGGACATATTCCACATAACATATAATAAATTTGTAAGGAAAGTGGAAACACTGCTGTAATTTATTTTTTTCTGGGATCGCATTGGCCGAAGGCTGTAATGGTCTCTCAGTAGAATATGGTGTCGTTTTAATAATAATCATAATAATATCCCACAAGTGGGCGGACGCACATTTAATAAATATGTAAATCATTTTCTCTGTGCCAATAAAAGTTAAATACATTCGGAATGTATTGGCTCACTTCATCGCTGAATTTAAGATGTTAAATATCTTATAGGAATATTTTACGGATACTTGCCTTTTACAGGACACTCGAAAACTTACAGAAAAGAGTGGAATATAATAATATATTATTTGCCGGGGACTTTATAATGATGATGCTTTCTTAAGGAGCTTTATTATTATTTTCAGGATATAATATATATCTACCTAATCCAACATCTAAAAAAACGGTATATTTATATGTATTATTTTGCATGTAAAAAAAGTCTATAAAGAAATAATAATTGATAAAAAACATATAGGTTTTCAATTGACCATAGTTTATTTATTTAAATTATTTATGTACGTAGCACACGTGTTAAAATATAAACTGAGCAAATTTATGTGCCAACTTCAACCGCCTCACAGTTGTAATATAAAATATTATAGATCTCAAATAATTATCACCATTAAATATAGGCATGTGGTAATCGACATTATTTTAAAAACTAATTAAGAACTTTGTTAATTATTAAGACTGTACCTTATCAAAATATGAATAATTAACAAGAAACTTCAAAGATGTTACGAGTTTTATTCTTGTTTTTAATATAGGCCTAAAATGAGTGTAGGATTTGTTCACACGATTTTCTAGTTTAGAGTTAATTTAATCAAGGTTTAATTTGTTTGTCAAAAACAGTAATTTTTTTCTAATTTATTGTAATCAAGTTTATGTTCCCAATATTTATAGAAAATAATCATTAATTTTCAGCTTAAATGGGTAAATAAATAGGTAATTACGTACGTTACAAACAAGAAATAACTCCATAGCTCTTCATATACTTAATTCTTGGCTTCTAACATAACATTACGCGGATAGATAACTCACAAAGATCTAGTCCCAAACTACTTACTTACTACTTCGTCAGAAAAACCTCGTCAGAAAAGCGTAGAGAAGAATTATGGAGGCAGGAACTTGGCGACAATCCATGGATGATGCCAGCTGAAAGCACAAACACCTTGCATAGTCTGAGTTACCCCACGTGGAAGACACTGAACAGACTAAGAGTTGGTGTGGCAAGGGGCAGAAGTAACCAGCGGAAGTGGGTTTTTTTGGATGGAGAGGACGCTGGCTGCGACTGCGGGGAGGAACAGAGTGATTCTCACCTATTGCAATGTCAGTTGATGCGGAATGCATGTAATGTGAGTGACCTGATGATGGCGAATGACAAGGCGATATACGTCACTGCATACTGGAGTGGCAAGGTCTGAAGTCCGGACCCGAAAAGTAAGTAAGTAAAGTCCCAAACTAATATATGATTCTTGTATTGTGAGTTAGTTGGAAATGGAACTCGCCCTCTGTATATTGATTGTATTTAATTTGAATGTATACCTTCTGTGGAAGTGGTTGGTAGATATCAATGCACTGTAAAGAATGAATAAACAAAAAAATCACATTATACGGTAGGTATACAAAAGCTTTACAGCTGAGTATATAAAGGTAAAGCCCCTTTAGAAAAAATCCGATCAGTCAAAATTCTATTGGTTACTATGATTACTACTAGTAGACTTTTTCCGCGAAAATTAAAAAGAGACTTTTTCTTTTTTATGAAACCGGCCGTTAGAGTATCTATAATTAAGTTATAAATTGAGTTTGTCATGTCATTTTGTTAATTTCAAAGCATAAATATAATTATATTAATGACTTGGTTATATTAGGTGATGCAGTCTCTAGCTGTTTACATAAATATTGTAATACGACATAATCCAATTATATTATGGAAATAGGTATGAAGACGTTCAAATGCAAATGTTACAACTCCATTTTATGGTAAAACATATAACTCGTGAATAAAATCTAATGTACGATAATTTTTGTCTCTTCATGGAGTTTCTGACAAAGAATAGGTGTCCCATTTTATGTAAGTTTTCAAGTGTCCTGTAAATGCCAGATATTGTAAACACTTATTTAATTTATTCAAAAAAACATACGCCACCAGGCCTCACATATACATCTTAAAAAATACAACAACACATAAAACACCTATATGCACCTTATAAAATACCTATATTGTTTATTGTTTATTGTAAATCATTCCCCATAGGCCCCTTACGGGACACTTGGGTTCATCATAATTATACAGGATAAAAAGAACAACATTAAAAGAATACAAAGCAGTAAGGCATCAAAAGCGAGACAAAACAATGGAAATTGAGTAAAAAAGTTGCCGAACATATAAATTTGAACATAACTAATAATTATATAAGGTGAATAAAAATAATAATAAGGCATTTTTCAGTACTAGAAGGATGTAAAGAGTCCCCTTAGTACCACGTCTTTAGTACAATATTTGATTTTTTAACAAAAGAAACAGAGAGGAAGGACGAATGACACACATTACACTCAACAATTATGTTATAATATATTTTTCAACACTAGCAGGATGTAAAGAGTCCCCCTAGTGTCATGTCCAAAGTTTTAGTACTTCCACAGTTACTAAAGTAATCGTGAGTTGAATTGAAACAAGTGTTTCATTCTACTATAGATTATAATTTGTAAGAGAGCAGACGTCTTTCGACAAGTCAATCATTCTTGTGATCGATCAAAAAATATGAAAAAAATGTTTACTTTACTTGTTGGAAATGCCGTATTACTATGAATACACGAATTAATTTGTAAGGAAATATGCACTTTTGAAAATAAACTATTTTTTCAAGAATACTGCACTGCAGATTGTTTTTTTTTCTTCGCAACATTATTTTTCTAAACAGAGTTTGGTCACTTCAATCAAACACCTTAATTTGCAAAAACTTGAAAAATTATAAAATTTATTCACTGATAAACTACCTAATAACTGTTGTTGACAAATTACTATTTTTGTCAAACAATCTTAACGAGATTACAAGACTTTATGAATAATATTATGTTAAATATACAACAAGCATTTTCACTGGTGCACCATTCCATTCTGGTACACTTATATTTATATAGAAAATTTGTAAAGCGCCGTCCACCTAATCATAACATGACCCGAAACTTCCAGCAAAACAGTTCGTTTTTCAGCCTTTTTCTAAAGCCTTGTCCATTCACCTACCCTCGCAGACCCCAGAGGCAGCTTGTTCCAGTATCTGGGATCTGCAACGCTGAATGCTCTATCTCCAAAGCCCATCCTGGAAAATAGAGATGGCTCATTAGTCTGCCTTTTGCTTCACCTTGTGCTGAGCTAAGCATCAAGAAAGACGTCTTCCTCGTCAAATAAACAAACAGTAGAATAAAACATTTCTTTTTTTTTAATTTGATAATGTTATAGTGAAGAATGTATAGATAGATACCCGACTATACCTACAATTGCATGCCTATGTTTAGTTGGTAAATACCATGTACACGAGCTAACCATAAATGTATGCCTATAGCTATTTGTCGATAGAGTACTAATGTACCTACTTAATTACATATGTTTGCTTATTTTTTTGTTTTTTATTGATTGATTTTATTTTCGTAATTGAAGACAGTATAATTTTCTTGTCCATGTTGATTATATATTTCATGAATAAATAAATAAACAAATAATACATACACTGATAATTATAATAACATCCACCAGCAATGCGATAGCAAAATATTGTAATATGGAAATATCAGGAATAGCAGAGAATTTATTAACAATATGTTAGTTACTGTAAGGATGGAAGTTATAGTAATTAAGAGAAGGATTATTAATATCCTATAATTATTTTATGTGAGACTGTTCGGTACAAGTGTATCTTTGTAGTACACGGAGATTTACAATACAAATTTACAAAAAAAAAATACAGTCATACACAACACAGTACATCTTAAACCAGTGGAGTAATTAAGTGTAAAAACATACAGATGAAGACATTTACGAAAAATGGGCAGCATATCTCCTCGCTCAATTGAAAATGGTAGATGTCTTAAGTTTGATGCATTCGAATACCATCTGCCTTTCATAGCATACTCGAAAACTTTTAAAAAAGTTTAATTTATCGACTAACGGTTCTTGGTGGAAGTTCATATTAATAATTTTTAAAATGAAACACGATATATAGTAATTCCACTATTGACTTTATTGAATTTTGCGAGCCGGCTTTCAAGAGCTTCCGCTCTCATCAAACCAAATAAAATATTATTTTTCTTTAACGAGGATGAAATTCTACATTAGATCTCGTAGTCACATTTAACAAGATAAAGATATTATGATCCAGATAACAACAAGATCTTCTGTTCCAGAAAGTCTTCGTATGGCTCAGGATAGACACAAGTGCCCAGAGCGTCTGCTGGAACCGTCCACAGACATGAGAAAAAAGACGAGAAAGAGGAAGGAGATAAAATTCTACTACTTATGCATCAATAAGGTAGATAAAAACTTTTTGCATAGTTCCGTCTATTTAAATAATCCCACAGAAAAGAGACCTGAAAAATCTAATCTCTAAATCTTGGAAAAATTTGAAGCCATGAGTAAAATAAACGAATAAAATAGAATAAAACGTCTTTATTGTTTTGAATGTTTTTTATTATAAAACGTCTTGAATGTTTTTTATTTTATTATTTTGTTGGATTTTTGTTAACTTTAATGTTTATTCTCCATTGATAATAAGGTTCTTGGTTGTATGTTTACTTTTTTATACTTCTATATTTATATGTAAATTATATAATTTTTGTCAAAGGCTTATAGCCGTTTATTTTGTAAAATAAATAAATAATAAATAAATTCAAAACTTCGCTGTTAAAATAATTTAAAAATTGTATTGAAATGATAGTAGAAAATTTTCTGGTGCATCTGTAAATTGTCTACCCTGTATAAGATACGTAATACACAGTGTGAGTGTTGGCTAGATTAATATTATTCACGGAATATGAACCGGGAATCTCAGGATTCAAGTGATTATTGGAGACCGCTAGATTCATAGTTAAAATATAATATAATGCACCTCATGTATACAACCAGATAAACTTGTTACACAGTACTGTACAGCGGAACTCAACAGAACTTATATCCAGAAGGTATATTATAAATTATGTACCATATTAATTTAAAGCAGTGTTTCTTGATGAGAACGATAGCGCCTTTTGTAGGCGCTGAAGGATCCAGAGGAGTGATGTGGGGGTGATAAGTCAATTTTATGGAGTGATGGCAGACAAATTGAATGTTCCGAGGTAAAAAAGGATTCATTAAAAAAAGTTGATGTTGTGGCCACGGCCTTCAAGCAAGCTTTTTTATTTGGAATATTTTGAGTATTCCACAAAACATTCAAAATGTCTCGAAACTGTTACATAACTACAAATAAGTGTTTTATTTTAAATAATGTTACATAGTTACCTAATTGTTTATTGTAAATCATTCCCCATAGGCCCCTTACGGGACACTTGGGTTCATCATAATTATACAGGATAAAAAGAACAACATAAAAATAATACATGAAAGAATACAAAGCAGTAAGGCATCAAAAGCGAGACAAAACAATGGAAGTTGAGTAAAAAAAGTTGCTAAATATATAATTATAAACATAAATAATAATTATATAAAGGTGAATAAAAATAATAATAATGCATTTTTTAGTACTAGAAGGATCCTTCTAAAATAAATGATAAGCTTTTTATCTTGAACGGTAGATTGTCAGCCGCCTTTAGCATTAAGCTCCTCTACATACTTGTCGGTTGATTAATATCAACCGACATGTGTGGATAATTCCATAAGACTTTTCCTTGGTCAGCCTAGCGGAATTCAGCTTTCAAGTTTACCACCACCATACAATCATGGGATATTCCAAAAGTGGCGTAACCAACAGACCAGTTGCATGTGATAAACATGCAAGCTGTCATTTTAGTGGCAATTAAAAAATTAAGACATTCATGATGGGTGACAAACCTCATGGCTGAATTAAAAATGACAATATTTTTTCGAACATCTGGCTTTTACAGGACGATCGAAAACTTAGGGAAAAAAGTGGGAGACCAATTCTATGCCAGGTTTTGTACTTCAATTATACCCTGATGTAATTTGATGAGATTTAATTTTCTCAAATTTCTATACATACCTAAATGCGGATATTTTCTCGAATCTCGATTAAAAAAATCGAGAATCCACAAATTATTTTGTAAATCAAATCTTCAAGGAAGCCGTGCGTTGAATAAGAAAAATTGACGTGCGTGTATGAGAAATTGTATGAATGAAGAAGAAATGAAAGAAGTATAAAGACAGATCTGTATGTCGTTTCTTCCTCTTGCCTAGCCCCCTTAGATACAGCGTAAGGGTAAAAGATTGAGAATCTATGGTTTAAAGGTAATAACTAAACATTATTTGTGATATAATAAGCCTTAGCTGTTTCTCAGTTAGTTGCTGTTAAGATTTAATGTTGCACATGAATCATTGGCTTAGAATAGTTCCACCTCATCTATCTGTCTAACAAGTGCGTTAATTATCTAATGTCTCTCGTTAACTTACTGCGAAAATACATAATATCATTCGTACTAAGCTACTACATAATTGTGTTCTGTTAATAAATTCGATCTTCCCTTCGCACCCTCTTTCAGTTTTTCAAAAAAAAAAACCCTGCCGTGTAATTTCTTTTCAAAATTAATATTTCAATTAATTATTTTATTATTAGGACTATTAAGCTAATTTTCTATTATTGTCTGAATGTAGCTACGATTATAATTTAACACTCGTAGTTTATATACGTATGTGTGACAGAACTCGACCATTCTTATGTTGTACAAATTTAAAACAAAGATTGATCATTGATTAAAGGTTAATCGATATAAGAATGATGTTAATAGATCTAAGATGCTGTCCGGGGACAAAATGTTTTGAATTTCAAATGTCATTTTGACGATTTATATTTGATTTTATGTCTTGTATTATGTTCATGAATAAATTTTATTTTTATTATTATTAAAAGAATTAAATGTTGTAATGTTTTGTATGATAATTGTAAGTTTGTATGAGTGTGTATCATTGTGAAACTATGTGTTGTGAACTTAGAGTGACGCAAAGGTAAGAACTGCCATGTCACTTATTGTTATATGTAATAAATAAATAAATAATGAATACATCTTCTTTGTCCCTCTGTCCTTTTTCATCATTTTCGAAATTACCCAAATCACCGTAACTTATTTAAAATTATACCATTTTTTTTTTTTTTTTTTTTTTTTATTTTTTTATTTTTTATTTATTTCATATAATATAAACATTAAATACAAATATACAGTCGCGCCAAATCCATTAAAATAGATTTGTCGGCGCGTTCCTTACAAAATAACAATATATACATAATTTATTTCAACAAATGATGTCCAGTAGCGGCTCGTGGGAATGGGTGTGGGGGTGCGCGTAATAGGTAAACTAAAATACCAGAAGCCGTCCCGTGTGACCATACATATTTTTAGCTATCAAATGATGAATTTCATTCAATCGTTTCTATTTTTTTATGACATTAGGATCAGACCTTTAGGAAATATTAGGAATATCATAAAACATACACGCGAGATTAAAAAGATAACATTAATTAACAATAGATTATATTGCTAGAAAACTTCCCATTCCCATTGTACATTAATTAAAAAAATATGTGATACAAGTAAAAAATAATAGCTATAGTTTCCTACCTTATCACTTATAGAGAAGATCGATCCTCCTATATTTACTATTATATACCTATTCACACACAATATTGTCAGTTTAACACAAGAGCAAAAAATATTGCACAAAGTTCAACAAGCCAGCTAAAAAAATATTCTTTAATTTAAATATCCTCATATAAACAACTAAACTATTTACATATTAATAAATTGTATTATCACTGCTTTGTTAACACTATGTTGAAAATAATTAGCCTGAATAGGTATATTAAACTTGTGTATAATTAAATATGCTATCAAAATAGTGCAATATAAACAGCCGTAAATACCAACGACACAATGTAAAAATCGGAACTAAAAGTGAAATATTATTTTGCACTTCACGCAAAATATGCGAGATGCATAATAATAATAATTAAACACTTCCGATCTATAACGAAGATGAATTATCGACAGACTTCGGTTGAAGGTTCAGGGTCACACTACTACTTAGACATACCTCTATAGTGTACGTGTACGAGTTGAACGATTTTGTAAGCAGTGCGGCGCACAAATCTCCCCATACAAACTATATGGGATGGACAAATTTGACGGTTTTCGCTTGCATTTCTCATTCGTATAGAAAATATCCTATTTGGGTAGTGCGATATCTGGGTCGCACATCGATCGTAAAAAGTATGGCGTACCGTTTTGATGTCAGTGCGTTTGCTAAATTAAGGCGCTGATTGGTTATTAGCATTTTTGTAAATACTTTCAGAAGCATTAGAAGATAAAATTATATTTTATTTGTGATTTTTAGCCAGAATTGTCGGGGGTGCGCTTGATCAGTTGAACCAATGAAGTGGCCGCCAATGATGATGTCCATTGTAAATTTATATAAAAGAGCAGGAATCTTAGCTGGAATCTAATCGATATAATATACAATAATAATTATTATAATAACAAGAAAGTTTAATCGAACCAGTAACCAGTAACATGTTATGGAAGCACGAAAGCTCGCATACGAGCTATCATCCCGTAATGTCACTTGCTTCTAGCGGTAAACCTGTAAGGGCAGTTGTGTGGCTTGTACAAGAGGTAGGTTTTATTCTGAATCTGGATATTAAATAATCATCTAACCAATCAGGTATGTACACAAGTTCCTTCCCAAGTCTCTTCGTAATCAACAGCACAGTCATTATTGGAAATAGACTTATAAATCCTAAAGGAATTGCTTTTACATAGGTATTTATAATAAGAGAATATTATATACTTATATTCTAGACAACCATGATATCTATGTTGGACTATGATCAACTAATATACACGCATTATTAATAGCTTATAATATACATGTCATCAATTGACAGAAATTGTAGGCAGAAAGAATGGAACGACATATTGATCTATCCTTACATAAATTTTTCATATTAAATAAACAATAAAAAAAAAACACTTGTATTTAGGACTTCCACAGTAATTTAATAATCGCGAACTGGCTATAAAGAGCTTCCGGTCACATCAACAGGCTAAAGTGAAGTGAATGGGTTACGATAGCTTTTACGGCATTTGGGAAGATGATGAAACGGAAGCTCTTGAAAGCCGGCTCGTAATCAATATAGTACTTAACATTTTTGATTGCGACGGCAAAATTGCCATCCACACTTCTCAGCATTATGGAACCAGATGAGTCTTCACATGGTAAGACATGATCACACAAAAACTTCACAGTTTTCAGCCGGAAAAAAATCACCTCTCCAGATATAAAGGATATCAAAGCATTAGGCTCAAAACGCGGGTTTGAAATACCAGCATTGTGCCTGTAATATCTGTGTTCAGAAACTTTCTAACAATAGGTATTGCAAGTATTTATTATTATAGATTTTTGAATTTTTATGTATAAATTTACCGATAAATCAATTTTTCGTAAATTATTTATTAAAGATTTCGGAGTTACCTCTGCAGCTTACATGACTAAAAAAAATATAGAAACGGACCTAGAATGCCAAATATTTATTGTTTCTACTGTAAGTAATTGTTTCAATTTTATTTATGTTTATATTTTTATTTATTTATTAGTAGTGTAAATCCAATAATTTAATAATAATTACTATTGGATATTCTGAATATTGTGTACTTGTTTTCTGTTCCTGTACCTATTTATACTTGTAGTACAGGATTCTATAGGCGATACTAAGAACAGTAAAGAGGTATTTATTATTTTGTTATTTCAATTAGCTGTTAACATTAAACTATCGCTATGCTGTGTTGGTGATGAGAGCAATTAAATTCTCAAGATTGCTGTTCGACATGTTCTCAGATTACATTTTGTAATGTTGTTATGAAAGTTCCGGAATGTCTATTGCCATAAGGTGAAACACAATTTAGTTGGGTAAGTTGGAAGAAGTCGCTCCTCTGCAATAAACTCGCCCTCTGTATATTGATTTCATGATTGTATTTGTTTTGTATGTATTTTGTGTAAATTTGCTTGTAATCGATGTAGAGAAAGGAATAAATAAAAAAATAAAATTTCAATTCAATAATATTTAACTTTTAAATTTAATAAAATTTATTTATTTATTAAGCATCTTGCTAATAACCATTAACAATTTTTTTTCAAAAAACATGAATATTTTATGGAACACATAAAACTCTATAAATCATAAAAACAATAAGTAAAATACATACATACCATCACGCTGCTTCCCTCGCGGGGTAGGCAGAAAGGATCGAGCGCCACTTCCTTCTATCCTTGCACACATCTTTCGCTTCCGTCACTGTCATACAATTCCTCATGCATGCTCTCCTGTTCAACGTGCTCAACACGTGACCGTCCTGTAGGATTTGATTTAAATGATCTTGCCATTTAATCCTCGGACGTCCACGTCTCCGAGCACCATTCCTCTCAGACAAATATATCTTTTTAGTCATTCTGTCCTCATTCATTCTTTCCACGTGCCCAAACCATCTTAACTTATTTACATTCATCCTTGTTATTACACTAACTTTCATTCCACATTCCTTTCGTATCTCACTGTTACGCACACGATCTCTCAGACTTTTACCACACATCCTTCTCAGTGATCTCATTTCAACTGCATTTATGCCACTTTCATAAGTAAAATAAATGAAAAAAAAAAACAAAAAGTTAAAATAAATTAATAAAAAAACAAAAAATGCTTGAATATTGTGTTGTTTTGGCAATTTCTTGACAACTTAATTGTTATTCAATAGGCTCCTGAACCATTTAATATATCAATAGATAAATGAATAAATTTCATCATAATATATCCCACAAGTAGTGTAGTGTAGTGGGTAGTCTGCTGATTCCTAACTCTATCTTAAAATACGTCCATTTTGAGTCAATAAAAAATAAGATTTTCAGGTGAAGTGTCATACCTTATCACAGCATAATTGAAAATATTAAATTTTATTCGCGTTTTTTACAAGAAATATAAAAAATTGCAATGAAGGAAATTTACTCTTTACCGGGAACTTAACAAACTACTATGAATATCACTTTATACTAAAATTACAGTAATTATAAAATACAAAATCAGTTGAACGTGTATAATATGGATTTATAAACGTATCTCTATTTAGATTTCTATTCTACGCGCCGTTTTATATTCAACACACTGCTTTACGTGCAATATTCTCATCTTTAAATGGTAACTTTTTAATGTTTGTCAAGTGATGAGACATTGCGAAGAAGAGTGTTTGAATAAAAAGTACATCACGTCCTCAGCAACATGGAAACTGTCAGACATAGTGCATCTGGCTGATGTAGAGACAGCTGATGACGGGTGAAGATAAACTTAGACAGACAAACTGACAACATCTAAAGCTTAAAGCTTTTTGTTTGTAGCTTTGTTGTTTTTCTATAAACGGAACTTGTCCTGATTTCCTGATGAGGCTTTATTGTTTATAAAGTTTATGATTACTACAATAGTTTGTCATTAAAATACTGGTTTGTTTCTATATTTAGACACATATAAGATCATTATTTGATGCACACGTTGGTATTTCAAACTGCCTTGCTATTTCATAAATCAAATGTTCTTTATAGAAGATTGGAAATCGATGTTATTGAAAATGTGACGAAGTTGAAATGTCATGGGGTGGGATTAAATATATTTAATCGTCAGGAGCATCGTAAGATGTTGTAAAGACAAAAGAAACAGAGGAAGACTTCCTGCACGTGGTAACATTAGAAGAATCTCTGATGACAGTTTGTAAAATGCTCAAGACAAAGGTCATGTAATATTGCATATATGAGGGATGGGGGAGTTAAAACACTGCGATTGGAATCTATGTATGTTCACATTATATCGAGATTAATATTTCAGTAACCGTGACTATTATGTTTGGTTATATGTGTATATAGTTCTCGTACTTCTGTACGTTCTTACACCCCTTCCAAATAAATATTTTTTTCATCATTCATTTGCTCAAAATGTCCAAAGATATCCTAAGAAAGAAACGAAATAAAAACGTATTTTATTCGAAAGAACGATGTCATGTTTTGAAATATTTCTTCTTTTAACATTAATCTGACGTAAAGGTTTTGAAAGAAATTGTTATTATTGTTTTCAAAATTTCATCCTGCACTTAGACCATAACAGATTTTGGCCAAGATGATTTCAGCGGAATAAAAGCACAAAAGTAAATCAAAAAACTACCCCAAGAAAATACTGCCATAATAAAGAAATAACAGAATCAAAGGAAAGTCTCTATTCTGTCGATGTAAATCATCGTGATGTCGAAAACATCGACATGAGCATTAAATACATTAAATATTTTTATAGCCCTTCTGACAGAAGAATTTTGGATTAAGTATGTTTGTTCTGCTATCCGGTGGGTAAAAAAGCATAAATATTTATAATTAACGCGAAATTACCAATAAACACAATATAAGTATAATACGATTAAGTTTAGTGTGCAATCATAAAATAGTTATAATATTTATGTGCTTTTAAACTAGTACTCATTAACATCATATTAAATTTTCAGCATGTCGTTCAAATAGGAATAAATTCCTGCAGAACCTACTCGTAAAACTTAACACTATAGGTATATGCACATATATATGTATATGTGAATGTTTTACAAACACCTTATATTATATTTATTTATTTTATTATTTTTGCAAATCATTAGTTGTATAACAAAACTTATTAATAATATTTCGATACAATTTTATACATAGTGAAAATTTTAGGTAAACATATTTTCATATTCTTGTTGATTTTATAATGATGATGTTTTTTTTACTATTTGTTTGTTATTATTTCATATGGTTATTATAATACTCTTTGGTTTGATCTTCGATACCATAAATCATTTTAAACATTGTTAAATGCCATTATTATGTCTATGTATATTTTTATACATGTAAAAGGGTTATTGCCTAAAATAATAAATAATTTTAAGCATAGTGGAATACTATTTTTATTTATTTTAAATAAAACATTTATTTAGTACTTCCGCTGTTACTTTATTGGCCGCGAGCCGGCTTCCAAGAGGTTCAAGAGCTCTTATCATCAGGCTAGTGAACATATCAACGCAGTGATATGTTATAACTAGATTCGCAATGTTATACAAATATTCTCTAAAAATGTGTACCTACCCTTCGAGGTACAATACCTGAGTTATATATATCCATCTCTTTTCTTATATATATATTCATCTCTATCTACCGGCCTTTGTCTTCAGTAATAAACCCCATGCTCATATTGTCTATCTCTTGTTTTCTACAAACAATTTATATGTGTGTCGCTTTTTACAAACTGACAATGTGTATTGTCGAACTTCGGCAATTACTGCAAGTAGCATTGTTTAAAAAGGTGTATTACTTTTGTACCCACTATCGACATATTTCATATCAATAAAAACATTCTTTTTACAAATTACATGTTATCTAGATTTGTTGGCAAATTTCAAACTTGATGAAGTGCTCGCTATCTCAAAACGTTCATCAAAAAGTCAAAGCATTTCTATGATATCATTTAAGCACAATGCGACATTTTTACTTAATGACATTTAATCCAACGACACTGAGACGACATGCTGCCACGGAGGTTCTAAACAAACTAAATAAAAATTGTGCCGCAAAGAGCGCAGAGTGCCGCAACGAGATTTTATTGATGGTACATGTTTGAGATTCAGATTGCAAATCTAGGTATAACATATCACTGTATCAACGTGATTTCATCAATCTAACAAAGTTAAACAGAAACTCAAAAACACAAGAAAAAATAGTGAGACCCATTATTTACCGGAGAATCCACGTAAGCATATTTTTCGGTTTGAATTATGTACCCACTCCTGTTTATATTTTATTTTACGGCTTTGTGTATCGCTACGTTAAGTTATCCGTATAACTTAACTCCTTTTTAATTCTCATCGCATTGGATGAAATAGCAATAATAATAATACGAGATCAAGTAGAATACCAATGGCCTAATATAGACTTATTATTGACTCTGGAAAGCTTAGTAGAGAATAATATATATCTATAAAGCTGATAAATAATGCATGTAAGCTTCTTCTTTCCCCATAGAACGTAACTGATTCACAATCGTAATAATACTAGTAGTATGAAACGTCAGTGTATTTTGTGCAATATATTACTACACATGTTTTTGTTATTGCACAAATGCATTATTGATTATGTAACATAACTAATAAACGCTTGAATTCCGAGAATAGAGATTAATTCAATATAAAAAAACGTTAATGTAAATGGTCATTCTTTATACAAATTTATGGGTCCGGGGTTCGATCCCAGGTGCCGGCAAACTCCCCTTTCACGACACAAAAAAAAAAAAATATAGTTTCTTGCATCACTGTGAATTGTGTAAATTTGAAAGGTTTCAAAATTTTCTATTATGGCTCAAATAACTCCACAAGGGATGAAATATCGTAACCTTATTAATAAATAAATACTACTACTACTATACCATCACGGCATATCCCACAAGTGGGGTAGCCAGCAGACCAGCTGCATGTAAGAAACATGCAAACTGTCCTCTCCGTGCCAATATAAAATCAAGACATTCAGGATGGGTGGCAAACCTCATCGCTGAATTTAAGATGTAAAATGTCTTAATTTTTTCGAACACCTGCCTTTTACGGGACACTCGAAAACTTACGGAGAAGAGTGGGAGACTAATTCTTTACCGGGTGCTCCACGGGAATAAATAAATAATATTTCCTTTTCTGAACATAGTATTCTTTTTTAATTTTGAAATGTCAATTACTACTCGTATTGTTTCTACAAATCAAAGGAATTGTTTTTTTTTTATGAACTGTTTTCTCTTACATAATATCTCTAGGTTGTTTCGAGGACGCGTAAATAAACATGTCAATTTAACTCAGTTTCTGATATGTGTTAAAACTTTAAATGCAATGTTATTTTGTAGTGCAAAGTATATATTAAAAAAGTCGTCGCCTTAAAGCTTTATTGAGTTAGTTATGAGGGTAAAATCTATTAAGGGCCGATCTTATAAACATCCGTTATTTACATAACCGACGAAATAGACCGAAAAAAGCGACAATCGGTAACTTTTGCGTCTTATAAACGTTCGTTTGCCATATTTCGGTAAAAATCTCTAGGTTAGCAATACCGACTGTTTTGGGAATGGTTTTGACACTCAAACCGTCGGTTTATATGACATTTCTTAATTTTACAACCTACAACCATTTTACTAATAATTATTCCTGAATTTAAACAAAATAATATATTTTTCAAACGTGATTACACAAGCTGCGAGCTTAAACGATTGAATAATAAATATACTTGGGTTAAATTCAATAATGCGTGTGTATTTGACCGTTGCTATGCATACAAAAACAATAAATCGTAGCAACACCAGTTTATTTAACATGTGGATGACGAATGGTCAAATAGGTTTTATAAGACACCAATCGGTTTGTTTGGCTCATAAACTGCCATCCGTTAACAACGCACCAAAATGCTAACGGATATTTGATATAATGTTTATAAGATCGGCCCTAAAGTAACGATTCTACTTGCTGTACGTTAGTTAGTTAGTTAAGTAATAATATTATAAAACAAGTATAATAAAATAAATTGAGTGAAATAGTCCAGCTGTCGGACACAATATTATATGAGATCGTAGAGAGCTTAAGTATATACATACTACAAAGCTTTACTTGTTTTTCATCTTTCACATCAACCTTATCATTGTTTTAAGAGCTTCATTCCAAGTGGTTATTTCCAAAGTTTTGAAAGAAAAAGACTTGTTTTTCTATCATTGTATTGAAAAGAGTTTAAGGACAAATGGAATAACATATTAATTTAAAGATCGAATGTATGAGAAATAAATTTAATACTAAGATACTTACCGATTCTGCTATGATGCTTGATGAATATTTCTCAAATCTGCAAATAAAAATAAAATGTTAATTAATTAACAAGCAATCTGCATAATGAAAATAAAATAAACAATATGAAACGTAACACCACATCGTAGATATACATAAACTTATTTTTTATTATTATCCCCAAGACTCCTAGAGGATCCACAGAAAACCTAAAAAAAAGACGTTTCTCCAAACACCACAAACAAAGCTTAACAGGAAAGGGAAAACCAGAACAGGATAATCGATTCATTGTTTTTCTGACACAAATCAACAATAAACATATTGCTTTACATACTAAGACGTTTTTTTTTCATAATGTTTTTCTTTCCTAACTTAATTGTATGACGATGATGTGCAAAAAAATATGAACATCACGCTAAAATTGATTTCAAATGTTTAAATTGATTCTAAAAATACTAAAATACTCTTTTCCGGTTTTAAAATGTTGAGCATTTACTATCCCTCTTTATACATCATAAGAAATACCGCCTCTTTGAATATTGTAGGTAATAGGTACTGATATAAGCTGCCGATGAGAAGGTGATCACTAAATATAGGTAATAAATACATGTATGTACATAGTACCTAAGAAGTAAACTGTAATAATCCAACACTTAGATTTAATTGAATTTTCTCTAATGAATATGCCTACTTATTTAAGGTGTATATGGGATATTTTATGGACATATTGGGATGTAATATTATTATTCGGATACTTATATCTATTTAGAACAACTGAGCATTATTGTTTAACGAGAGAGTTAATATCCGTTAAAATTAAGATTAACTCTTCAGCAGACGAATTTTTAATACTTATTATTGTTAAACTGGATTTGGGCGCAAAGCGCAGATGACAAAACCAGACAGACATCTCGATTGAAGAACCATGTTTACATACACAATGTAACATTGTGCAAAATCTAATCGGAACAATTGAGAAGGTTTTCTATGGACACCGAAAGTGTTTTAGCCAGCCTAAAGCCAATTCGTAGGCGTTGAGATACCTTTCTCACTTCCGTTTATCAAAATTTAAGTAATGCTTAAAATTTCATTTCGGTTCATCACGCTAACATTATTTGAACCTTCTACTCTCTTAATCGAGGTTTCGTGTTTATTATCGTTGATGTCTTTACACAGAAGAACAACCTGTTCAGTTACGCTATTTAATATTGTAAGTATTAAATCTAATTATTGCCTCTCATGATAAATTGAAAGGGAATATGGTTATTATGTTTGTACAAATGGTCAAGTTTCTTAGCTGTACATCAGGTGAATAAATTTAATTTTTTAAAGGGGTAATGAATGGAAATTTTATGAAAAGAATTGAAATTCACCTCGTATAGGTATTCCATGTTTTCAGTTTGTTTTCGAATGTTCTGTAAAAGGGGAGTATTCGTAAAACATCCCGTATTAAAATATTCAACATTCTCAATGCAGCGTAGAAGTACACCACCCATTTTATCGACACGGAGAGGACTAACTTCGTGTTTATTACATGCAGTTAGTCCACTGGCTACCCCAATTGTGGAAGATGCTGTAATGGTAAAGATGCTATATATGTATATAAAATTAGAGATACTGGAACAGATAAAAAGTTGGTTTCTGTTATGTTTAACTTAGGTACATAATATGTACATAATAAATTGTATAGTTATTTAAAATTATAATCAATTTAATCATAAACCTAGTAATGCAATAAACACCAGGTATAAACTTATATAAATTATACAGTAGACACAACGATTTATCTATGATAAATATTAGGTACTGGTACGGCAAGGTGTCTTTATGGATGTCCATGTCGTCTACAGCCGGAACATCTTTCATGGTGAAGGGCGTCATTAATCCCAGTACTGGATGGTTCACAGTATGAAACGCGTAACTAATCGTAAAATTACATCAGATGAAGATCTCGACAACAATTACATTGCCTCGTGGCAAACCATTACAGATTACATTTGGTATAACACTGTTGTTTCTTTTTAATACCCCAAGGAGGAAATAATCATATTATTATTATTAGTAACTAGGGATTAAATGGATTGGCACTTTTGACGAATACCGGAAAACGGATATTGCAGGATCGGACATTCGGTTACTGTTATGAGTTTGTATTTAATTGAGAGCAAACTATTTTGGGTGAATAATGATTAAGATGATACGTTTTATGATAAATTAATAAGTGAATATACTTATTTTAGAGGGATTCATTATGGAACAATTTCTAGACATTTAATTTTTTTTTACTTGAATTTCTATGTTTATTTGTTAAATTCGTGTAACAAGTAAACATTGAAATTCATGTAAAAATAATAAAAAATGAATGTTTTATTCTACTAATGGTTTATTATGTGAGAGAGACGTCTTTCGTCTGATGAGGACATTGTCAATCGTCTCGAACGACGAAAGACGTCTCTCTCACATAATAAACCATTAGTAGAATAAAACATTTGTTTTATTATTTCGATATGGAATTCTACTACCTAAACACCGACACAGTGAATAATAAAAAATGAATATACATTGAACACTAAGACAATGAAATTTTAAATATGTAGTCGGTACCTACTCAAAAATCAATTATTTAATTGTCTAATTTATAATTATATTCCGATTGCCGTGAGCAAACCATTAAGACAACGTCTATTAGATAAAAATATCAACTGGAATCTGGAAGAACTTAACGCTGAAGCGATGGCTAAACTTAAAGATTCACTTCATGGGATTAAAAGGCAAAGAAATCCATTTTTCAGGGACTAAGGCTTTAAAAACGCTATTCGGCCATCGGAAGTAGGTTAGTAAAATAAACCGACCATTTATTGTATTGGTGCGTGAGTAGTAGAATTCTACAATCGAATAAATTAAAAGCAAATGTTATAAATTCCAATTTAGAAAGACATCATTCTGTCAACTTCTGAATTCGTTATTAATTTATCACATACGAGTAAATCGACTAATTTTTGTTGATTTCATATTTTTATTGGAACATGAATGAATTTGAACATGAACATATTGAATGATAGGTATCCGGCGGGATATCATTGAGCTACTATTCGGTATCTTACAAGATATTTAAACAAATCCAGATACCGAATAGTAACAGGATATTCATTTCATCTCTATTATTAACTATACAGTAAACTGCCGTACAGTGGAAACGACGGACTGTCAAAAGGGCTCCTTGCCCAGTGGCAAGGCGGAAGATTGAACTTTGTACATTAATAACTCTTATTATTACATTACAGTGTATTACTATTACTACTGTTCTCTATCTAAATCACTACACTACACACTTCTGTGATCTATTATTATAATGATTGACTGGAAGACAACAAGTTTCTTGAAGTAGTATGCTCCTGTCTAATTTTCTTAATACAAGTTGAAGTTGTGATAATTTTCACTTCAATATTTATTTATTTATTTCAATCAATATACGGCATTTGCCTTTTACAATACACAATACACAATACAAACACAACAAAACATAAAAAAAAATTGCAATCTTCAATACAAAAATAAGAAATAATAATACAATAAAATCTTAAACAATTAAAAACAATAAAAATGTTATCAACATAATACAACAATTTCGAAATTCAAATTATGTTGGTAAAACTGCAGATATTATATATTATACCTACTTTGATTTTTTTTAATTGTTGAAGGGTGTTTGTGTTCACACTGTGAAAATTCATATTCAGTAATTTATAAACAATCAAAACACTGTTATATTTTCACCACATTTATTCAAACTCTTACGTTTTCGCCCACTTCAATGGACTTGTGCTCAGTACTCTTGAGAATGCCCATTGAAGTGGGCGAAAACGTTAGAGTTTGAATAAATGTGGTGAAAATATAACAGTGTTTTGATTGTTTATAAATTATTGATTTTTTTTATTCATTTAGTCCAACATTACTGAAATAAATAAACCAAATGTTTTATTCTACTATTCTAATATTAATAAATAACGAACTTTTACGAGCTGCTTCCGAAAGACAAGTACAACAACTGACACAAAGGTGGATTGCTTATTTAATTAATTAAGAAAGTCTGTATATTGAACCGATACCAGTTTAGCTGCCTGCTATTGTTGCTGTTGTCTTTGAATCTATGATCTTCTTTCTACTTATTTTTACCTTAATATGTATTAATTTTCTATCATTTGTATTATATTGTATGTATTTTGATATGGACTTGAGAGGTTTGCACACTCCACCTTCAAGTCTGGAGTAAATATAAAATAAAAAAAATATTCTATATATTCACGAGAGAGACGCCTTTCGTCATATTTCGATAATGTCCTAACGATTGACAATGCCCTAACAAGACAAATGACGTCTTTCTCGTCAATGTAAAAAATGCGTAGGCATAGCACAATAAAAATATTGTTTTATTTATTTCGTTATGGAATTATACTACCTAAACATCAACACAGTGAACCCAACATTACTGAAAAGTATCTTCATCTACAAATGACATATCTCCTCCAACTTTTATAACTCTTTGACAAAAAAAGTTTTGTGAAAAGATCCTTTTTTTAATATAACATTATAACAATACAAAATAGAAATAAATAGAGAATGATACAATTTATAAATAAAAATTTAAAACACAATTTATAGTTTTACTAATTTCGACGATTGGAATCAAACTAACTCGAGTGCTTAGAGCTTATACCTACATCTTATATATTTTCAACATGTTTTAAAATTAAAATATTCCATTTTTCCTAATGAACCTTAAAATGAAACTTTTTAAAGCCATAAGGTAAGCCTAAAACTTTAATGTTATACATAACTATGATGCAATATCTATAATACTCGTCTTCCACCTGACTGTATCGCATTACAGTAATTATTATGAGAATCTCATATCAATCATATTTACTAGTAGGTAGGTACCTACATACTCCTAATAATATAAAAAAAATCATACCAAGATCTATGAATATAGATTTGTATTCATTCCCTCGGCTAATCTTAGCATAGAATTAAAATCTTAATAATCTAGAGAATTGTATTACCTGTGGGTGCCTATGTTTATTGTTTATTTGTATATTTTATATTCTATATTAAGGCATTATGTAGACTGTTTTATTTACTTATATTTCATTTTGTCTTGAACATAAATAAAATTTTCGTTTTATTTTCGCTTGAAATGTACGTAAAAATTGTTTTGTCCTTTTTTTAAAAACTGTAAAAGGCGAAAGCCATTTATTGCTTGAAATAAATAAATATTTACTTTAGCAGATCTTCTTTTTAGCTCACTCCGATCAACTTCTGAATGAAGGCCTCATCCATTCCTTCCTGTGCCACCCGATCCTGCGCCGTCTGTATACAGCTGACACCAGCGTGTCGAGGGATATCATCCCTCCACAACATTGGTAGTCTTCCTATGCTTCTGGTTGCCGCTCGTGGTCACCAAGATGTAATAAACTTAAGCCATTTGTCATCCGAGTTTCTGGCTATATGTCTCCTCCATCTCGATTTGAGAGTTGCGGTATCATTAATTTTTGTTTGAGTCTTATAAGTTTCCAGACTGCGATATCTTGTATCCAGGTAGACGAGAAGATAGAGTGAGTTAATTATGTACAAACCATAGAGTAAGTAATGTACAAACGTTCTGTATTTTTTCATACCCTTCGGAGTTCCAAAAGCTGTAAAACTCTGCACTCGGTTAGTCGGTTAAGCTTAAACTCGGCGCATCTCTACTAATAATCAAACTAAATGCCATGGTGTAAAAAGCACACATCATTAAAATGGTTTGAACCGAATATAATTTATGATTAAATAAAATGTTAAATAAGTTTCAAAGTATCAATAGTAATTACAATCATTATCCATTCTATCTGCATAGGAATTTGCAGTTGCCACATGGCTAACATATTATCTACATATATGTGTCTTGATAATATAAAGAACATTACATAATAACCAAGAACATAATATACCTATACGTAACAACGATAAATTATATTTTTGTAATTACACCATTTACGTCTTATGAGTTCCTAATATGTATATTTCTAACAGTTTGGGGTATAGTTACTACTATACCATCACAGAATATCTCACAAGTGGGGTAGCCAGCGGACCAGCTACATGTTATAAATATGCAAGATTTCTTTTACTTGCCAACAAAAAATTAAGCCGTTCAGATGGGTGGCAAATCTCATGGGTGAATTTAAAATTTAAGAAGTATTTATAATGATTCTATATGAATAAGTTTAATCGAATTTGTTGGATATTAGTAAAAACCCTATTATCCCTCAAAGCACGAGCTATGCTCAATTTTGAGGGTTAAGTAGATATTTTATAGAATTGTATAATTGTGTTTAATGTATGTATTTATTTAATGTGTTTATTATTGCCACAATTAAAATATTTGAATTTGAATGTGGTAAGGAAGAGCCGAGACTTATTTTCGCTGATTCGAAGTGATGAGAAACTCACATACAGCGAATATCTCTGTGGGTACAATTGTTCCTATTATAAGATGATGATACCAATATTTAGTTTAATGTTTATTAAATAACTCAATATTATTCTTCCCAAACCAGGAATAATGCAAAGTCCATATTAGAATACAAACTGTATGCTGGAGCGAAACTACACTATGTCCTGAGACGACATTTTTTAGTATGGTCGTTTAAAGTTTTTTGAACAAAATATCATTTTCTTCTGACATGTTTGTTATCATACAATTTTTCCCCATCATTGCTAAATTTTCGTTTATGATAATTATATTTTAGTATCTCACTCATTCTGAAAGTTGTGAGCTATTTAGTACTAAATTTTATGTTGTTTTTATAATAATTCGTTAAATTCTGATGTTTTTCCTAAAGACTTCAACGTCTCTGGTAAATTTAAAATATATGCTGGTCCATATATATATATATATATATATGTATTATGCGAAGTGATTTTTATTCGTATAACATGGAATTTTTACACCTACGAAAGTGATGATATGATGTATTTTTTCGATACATCATATCATCACTTTCGTAGGTTATCGTAGCTCATCGTTCAAAGTTCACAAGGTCGGATCCTAGTGACGAACCAATGGCTTAGCAGTTGCAAACAATATCGATAGGTGGCGATGGAGTCGCGGTAAATGTGAATTTGCAGCTAATAATAACAATAATCTCAGGTTACCCACACACCCCTGTGGCCTAATGGTTCGAGTACTTGACTCGTAATACAGAGGTGATGGGTTCGAATCCCAGTAGGTGCGGTTGGTTGGATGAAGTCGCTTTTCAGCGATGAATGCAGTCACCCGCTCTGAAAAGATTGATATGAGAGAAGCATAAGGGAGAAAAAGGTGGAATTGGTGAACGTTGCCATGGTATAAAGCGCTTAAGCCAGCCAAAGCCGATTCGTAAGCATCGGAACACCTAATACTCTCTTCTCTACCCTGCAAGTGATGCATAGATTGTGATTTGGTTCATACCTATCGAAAAAATACATCATATATATGTATATATATATACTTTTAAAGATATATCTGGGTTTTTGTTATAAACCTTATACACCTTTCACAGTAAGCTAAAAGCTTGTGTCGTGAAACGGGAGTTTGCCGGCACCTGGGAACGAACCGCGAACATCATGTGCACGAGGCAGAGACTCTACCTCCAGGCTACTGACGAAATCGATATTATTGAATGTATATTTTGTTAACATATTCGCTAATTGACCGTATTGGTCCAATAAATATTGTTAAAATTATTAAAAAAAGAAAAAGCGAGGACTTCAACATTATGTTCATAAGTCCACTCTTTTTAGGGGTTGGATTTATTTAGTTATTTATCAAATAAACGGCTTATGCCTTTTACAAAGAAAATATTATAAAACCAAACAAAAAATATACATTTCAAATCCAATCAAAATAAACATTTCCAAACTTTATAAACAATAACTTAATAATAAAATAAAGTTTTACATATTTAAAAAAAATGATAGATCTGGGTTTTTATACACCTTTCACAGTAAACTAAATGCTTGTGTCGTGAAAAGGAAGTTTGCCGGCACATGGAATCGAACCGTGGGTCCCTTGTTCATGTAGTTGAGACTCTACCTTCAGGCTACCGACGAACCCATATTAAAAAAGTTCTGTGGACTTTGTGTAAGCATATTTTTTTTATATGTTTTAACATTTTCTTTCTTTCTTCATTTTTTCGTTAAATAAAGTACCACAAACTTCTGTTTATTTGTTGATAAGGAAGGGATCTTGATTGGTTTGCTCATTGTTATAAATTAATTGTTATAACTGTGTGATAATAATAAAATTGAGACATTTTACATCTTAAATTCAGCGATGAGGTTTGCCACCCATCCTGAATGTCTTGATTTTATATTGGCACGGAGAGGACAGTTAGCATGTTTCTTACATGCAGCTGATCTGCTGGCTACCCCACTTGTGGGATGTGCCGTGATGGTATAATAATAATAATAATAATAATAATAATAAATAACAAATAAATAAAATGTCACTTTGCCCTAAATTCGACATACTGTAGTTTCGCTCCCACATACAGTATTATCATTATTACATAATACAATCTTCATATTATATGTACAATCTACTTATGTAATATCAACCTTTATGTAAAGGTTATGGTGCAATATTATATCATATCTTACTAGCATAAATGTGATCCTTTTTAGTCCGTTCGAATACATGTTTGTATTTATATGCATATAATAAAAGTTTTTTTAGCGTAGTTTTTCCAAAAATTCATGGGAGGAATACCTTTAATCAATAATAATAATAATTAGGTACGTAGTTTTTGCATTTTTCTGGATTTTTACACTTGCGTGAGTGAAGATATAAAGAATATTTCCCAACAGACACTTCGTCCTGCACAACCATTTCAGGTTGACAATCAAGGATAGATTGACAACAGCCCAACTTTATAATGTAACATCACTTTTGAAGCTGAATGTAAGAAACATTCAAGCTTAAAAGCTGAAACTTAAAATATGTTTTAGATTAGATTATCATAACCAATATAAAAACGAAAACATATTTAGTATAAAAATCATTTGACTAGTTATTTCCTTAGAGATGCTGAATGTAAAAGCTAGTATGGAGTATAATCTAATTATGTTTTCCTTCACACATCGTAATTATTTATAGACCAGGCAAAATCTTTATAACTTTATCAGTTTGCTAACGCGTGTATAGAGTTACAATACATATTATTAGCACTTAAATTTAGATCGATTTCCTACGATTGATCTATCTATCTAATTTGATCTAATTTAATATAAAGATCAAAGAATCTTTTGCACCCATACAACACAGTAGAACCTTGATTCATGAATTTGATTAAGTAAAGCTTAATCAACGATATTAAATATAAAACAATATTTTTAAAAGTTTTGACTCCGTAACTTCCGTTTTTCGTAACTAATTTATTACTCCCAATTCTATTTCATTTTTAGTGTGCACTAACTAGGAACTTCCTAATTTTAGAAAGTCTACATTGGTGTTCTCTAAACTCTAAAATTGATCCTAATTAGAATTAGATACAACTTGTATCATATGGAATACGAATGTTAGTTTAAGTGAACTTGATTATAAAATTTTGAAATGTTCTTATTTTAGTTTGAATCAATATAGAATAGGAGGTAATGAAATACTATTTTTTAATTTCACAGGATACAAACAGTTCAAACAATACATAAAAGTCAATTTACATAGATACATGTATAAGTTCCACAGATAAACAAAGTATTTCTACTACTACTACTACTATACCATCACGGCATATCCCACAAGTGGGGTAGCCAGCAGATCAGATTCAGATCAGCAACAAAGTATTTCTTCTGTCACCAATTGTATTTAATTAGTATTTGGGTTAGTTGGAAGATATCGCGTCCCTGCGATAAACTCGCCCATTGTGAAAAATTATTCATTTATACCATGTAACCTTATCATTTGTATCCATATATTTTGTACAATAAAGTTTATTATTATTATTATTTAAAGCAAAAAAATTGTATAGAACAAAAAATAAATTATGAAGCATTGAATAAATAAAGACACAAAGTTCGTGAAAGTTTACCATAGTGGTACACACAATTTACGAGATCATGATCAAAAATGGATTAGAATAGATGAAAAGAATCATTAAAAATGCATTTAAAATGAAAGCATAATCTGAAAATAAAAAAGTGTGTCCAGGAATAAAAACAAATCAAAATTACAAGCTTGCAATTATTTACTGTATATGTCTGATTATTTACTGTATGTTGAAAACGTAGAACCTAAATTCGGCAATAATTGTATAATTTAATATACATAGGGTGAGTTTATCTTTTCACTAACCTCTGTAATGAATTTAAAGAAAGATTATAGGCATACTCATAAAAAGAACATCCGATGTTCAGCCAATGGTGAACTGCAGAGTAGGTTATTGGTTTTCAAAAACAATCTATCTTTTAGACACTCAATATTCTGTGGAGGAAAGAGGAAAGTAAATTTCATAAAATTACAAAATAACGAAATAGATAAAAGTTTGCGCGTGCTTTAAAAGCACAAAATCCAGAAAATCTAGCAAATACATGAGTAAATATTACACGTGAAAGAAATAGTATATAACTTATATTAGGAATAGATGTTTGCGGCTTATATCAAAAGATGCTTTAAGCTCACGTAGCTAATCCAATTTATATGATAGGCTGTTGATGCAATATCATATTGAATCATATCTGAATATAAAATACACATTGACGGAGCTTATGTATAAATAATGTAGCTAGATCATTAGATTTAGATTTTCGTTTACCTGGTTTTTCAAAAAGATCACGTACACTATAGGCACACACTCGTACATGCTATACTCGTACTCGATACATCACAAAATACATACACAAGTATTAATTTAAGATAGATAATTTATTTTAAAATTTTATTTATTACCCAAATTGAATTGTTTTTTCAGATGATCTTTAATTTAATTTACTAGATAGTAAAGTCTACAATTTTCACAAGACGTGATTCAAACATATGTACCTCCTTAGTATTTTTTTCTATATAGATATCCCCCCCCCCCTCTATAGCTCTTCAATGCTCCACTCGGAAGTACCTACTGGGCCTAGACCAGTCTCCTCCATTCAGAGCATCTCTGAGCCAATTGAGTCACTTCATTCCACGAAATTCCTAGCGTTCTGATGACATTGTCACAGGGATCATGTCTTGTTAAAAAACTCTTGTAAACGTAAAAGCGATGATTTTTTTTGAAACGATGTTTTTTTGTCTAACTATAACTTGCATTCTCAAAACATGACCCTATTAGCGCAACAAGATGTACCCTCTTTCTCAGATAATAATATAAGTCAATCAATCTCTTAAAATTTTAAACAAACGGTGTTTTTTTTTTATAAAAAAATATTTAAAATGGCTTTCCATACGCTAAGTATTCAAAATGTGTGGGTTTTGAGGCTATTTAAGTTTTGATTATTGGACCGTTTAGTATCAAAATGGAGAAAGCAATAACATTTACAAATAATAACATTTTGTGATTGCTTCTGCAATTGTGGAATTGGATGAAAATACTTATATCAAGTACATGTTGAATATATTGAAAATATACGATCTTAATGTTGGTGTGAAATTATATTAGTTTTATCATCGATCTTGTTTAGAAGGCTCACGTATTACATAGAGTGTAGGAGTACTACAATATACTTATAGATAGAGATAATATAGAAATGTTCTTACTCATTTGGTTCATACCTAAATTATACTCGTATACACATTTGAAGGAGAGGTGTGAGGAAGCGCGAGGATCCGAGTACACATGGCTTGACCATGTAGATCAAATTCTCAAGGACGGCCTTGTTTCGAGTAAGAGAATTCGACGTGCGTGCATGAGAAATTGTATGAATGTAGAAGAATCGAAAGAAGTATGTAAAGACAGATCTATATGGCGATACGGCATGAGGGAATAGATATAGATATAGATAAATACACATTTTATTATATTGTATCTTAATGCACTACTCACTACAAACGTATCAAAAGCATATAGTAAAATAGCCTGTAGGATATTGACATACATACGTACCTACATTCATTTTATTTAATGTGTTTCTCATTTGCATTTCTAACCTAACAAAGTGGAGATTAAACAGAGCTGAATAATATATTTTTATATTTTATTTAATAAAATTGAAAATGGATTTCCACAGTGTAAACACAAAAACTCCTGAATTATTGAATAAATATATTTATACGATAAAATATAAACAGAAAAAATATAAGTACAGGAAGGTTTAAGTTTAAAACCAATCTCATTCAGTGTAGCATAAAAGCTCTCAGATCGTAATAATAATCACAATTATTTGAATAAAATTGAATAATCATTATAAGGTACTTTTTCAAACTTCACAAAAGAGAATACTTTTTCATATACACATTGATTCATTTTCTAACAAATGATACCTAATCTAGTTACTCAACAAACAGGTGCAGGCCACTGAATCGAAATGTTTTTTTTTTGTATTGCAATAATACAATATGCTCTTGAATCATTCATTAAATAGGCAACAATAGGACTTAGAACATCTCACACTCTCATATCTACTACTCCCATACAATTAGTTTGACCGATGATAATTGGATCTGACTCAATACAGCACCAAATCATTAATAATCTATTGGTCGGTACTTTTATGTTAATACGTTTGAAGCACGAATGATCTTTATAAGCTTTTTATGATGTTGTTAAAGAAATATCTCAACTAAACATACATAATGTCAATTATTTAGATAAACTATTTAAATTGAATCAATTATTCAATATTTTTCCAATTAGTTTTGCTTGCGAAAGAGAAAAATAAGGAAAAATTTAAAACATTAATATTATATTACCTAAAAAGGTAAATATGTAATTATTTTTTACTTATGTATATCATCATAACATTTCCTATAAGTGGATGATTAGTAAACTGGGCATCAATTATTTATTTTGTACAAATTGTCGGCAATTGTTCTTTCAGTCACTAGTAGAATTATTTATTTATTCCATCGATTACAAATGGTTTCATAACGAAATACGTTCAAATTAAATACAATCAATATAAAAAGAGCGAGTTTAATGCAAAGGTGTGATCTTTTCCAACTAACATATAATATTATGTTTCATTTTACTTTCTTATAATTATTCTCAATTTAATTTACTTACAATTGTAACGGAAAACCTATTTAAAGAATATAAATTTAGTTTCATCTAACCCTTGGCTGGCTGTGATGATTTTCGTTATAGCAGTGGAGCTACTTTTTGTACCTTTTCATTTTGCGCAATAAGAATTTTTTTAATATTGATAGAATAACCACCAGATCAGGCAGACCAGTAACCACCTGGATGTCCTCAATTGCCAGGGACATGAAGGAGGCAAAGTTGTGCTCGGAGGACGCAGGGGACCGGAAAACTTGGAATATGAGGACTAGGAGAGTCGACCCCAAGTAAATGGGATAAAGGCGAGGGCGAAGAAGAAGATTGATAGAATAACCACCGACTTCTACATTAATGAAGTCTCTAATAAAACGAAACACTTGTTCAATTAATACATGATTTGTTCACATGTACATATATTAATTATATATTATAATTTTGTTCGGTTCATCGCAGCTGATTGTATTCTCGGTAAATCACTTTGCGTCTTAATTCTACAGAAAAAAATCATATTGATTATGAATATACATGTTGATGAGGTCGTGTATAAACATCATCTGTAGTAAAAAGCTCTTACATAATAAGCTCAGTAAACACGACTTACTGTTTTTATAAGCTCAGAAGCACAATACGGTCTTTAAATCATCTTTGTACATTTGTATCGAATTAAATTATTGCTTCTATTTCTTGATATTGTAACGGATGTATGTATTTGTAAATGGGAGGTAATTGGTCTAAGTACGGAGTTTTTTTTTGTTAGTTTCATGGTGGTGTAAAATTGATTATTCTGCTGTTTGTTACTAATGAAAATATCTATTAATCTATTTGCGTTTCCTTTTTATTATAATCAAAGTCATTCAACTACAATTATTTATTTTATTTTATTTATTTATTTGATATATAAACGGCTATCTCCTTTAAATTAATAAAAATTCTATGTTAATAAAATAATGTAATATGTTAATAAAAATTCTAGTTATTTAAAGCTTTAAATCAACAAAATATTTAATTTATTAACTTGATCAATATCTCCAGTCTCATAAACCTACAACTCGAATGTCCAATATTCCAAAATGTGTTACGCTAAAGTTTTGAAGCAGTATGTCGGTCTATGGAAAACTCAAAACTAATATGTGGTTCTAACAGTAATTATTAAAGTTTTAGAAATTTTTGTTAGTGTAATTGAAAGAATATCATTTTCTTCATGTAACAAGCCAAAAATCTAGATTTCGAAATTTTTCTAGTTGTTTGCCTTAAATACTGGATAGTTGATGATATATAAATTAGATTCTAGAGACGGGGCACGTCATTAAATAGGAGAACATGGATAAGGAATTGTATCACAGTGACGGAAGTGAAAAGTGTATGCAATGATAGGAGTAAATGGTACTTGATCTTTTTTTCCTACCCCGCAATAATGATACACTGACATTAATTCTAATATTATAGATACAGCTAAGTATTCATACCTATATACATACCTAATAAGATAATTGAAAAAAAAAAACACAGTATGTAGTTAACTTCCAAATGACTTTTATTAACTTCGCGTACTTCGGAGACTCTCGTCTCCATCATCAGGCGATTAGTAAAAAGTGAAATAAGATACAGAGACAAACAGTATTTATAGGATTTGAACAAAAGAAAGTTGGGAGAAGCCCGTGTTGATAAGAAAGTAATTATAATTCATTGATAAAAAACTATTGGAAAGTGAACCGCTGTGGACAGATTCACATACCTAATATATCATTATGCAACATCTCGTATGTATACCTATGATTGTGGATGCTATGCTTCGTAATGTAATACATGAATTATATTTATATATATAAGGTATATTAAGAAGAATCAGCCTACACCTACGTAATAACAATAGATTGATTTACAAGGCGCTTACAGAATCATTTTGGAGTTGTGCACTTTATAGCGCCATAAACAGATGAATATAGCCAGATATTTTCATTCATAAAATTCAGAAATCAAGTTTTTGTTATCCAACAGAAAATCTATTTCGAACTCTTTTTTGTAAATTTTAAAAAGTCCTGCAAAAGGCGGGTATTCGTAAAGCATCAATTATGAGACATTTAACTTCTTAAATACAGCGATGATGTTTGCAATCCATCTTGAATGTTTATAACTATTATTAGCACGAGATGAGACAGATGGACCACTGGAGGAACGGGTAGACTTGTCTACAAGTTCTTTCCAGATGTCCGTGAAAGACTGAGAATGAGCTACTTGTCCCTTGACCATTTTTCCGTACAGCTTATCACTGGACATGGGCAGTTAAGAGGTAAACTTTTTGAGCTAGCATTGACCGATAATCCATGGTGCACATGTGGGACAGGAGCTCAATATGCGGAACATATCCTTTGGGAATGTCCTTTGATGATGGATGCAAGAGAGGAAATGATTCTGGGTATGACTGTTGACACTCCTCGACCCATCTGGTTTGGGGAAGTGTTTCTAAATGCCACAAACGCTTCACGCTTTAAGACATTCGTAGATGTGTGGGTATCAAGATGGGATCTGCTGCGTCAGCCGGGTCCCCCGCCCACTGACGTGGTAGGATCGTAGATGCCAACACTGGCATAGTTGTATTAGAATAGAGAGAGTCTAAATATTAAAAAAAAAAAATCTTCACCTAAACGGATAAATAGGAGTTCTTGGACTCCTGAAATATCCGAGAAATAAAGATATTTCAACATTATTATTAGCACGCAGAGGATAAATTGCATGTTTTTTTACATGCTTTTGCATAAAAACGTTCTCTGATTCTCCTAATTGTGGGAAATTTCGTTATGGTATGAATTAATGAATAAACGAAATAAATGTGGCCTTTTGAAGAGAAATATAAAGTAAATCGGTATATATTAAGGGTTTCTCATTACTTTCTCCTAGATGTTTTAAGATCTGAACTCTTATAACGTCCAGACACAACGAAACAATTTTATAAAAAGGGCTCAGGGTTTGTCTTGAGGGCTCCCCCCCCCCAATCAAATTGGTTTATAAGTGAATGTAGGTGTATCACATGTTCGAGTATACAAATATAAAGTTTGCAAAATATTTTTTTAAAAATATCAAAATAACAAAACAGTTATGGGAACATAAATTTTCTTTACAGAACCTGTTCAAGGTCTATATAATATGTAAGAGCTTGCTAGTAATGCTACTAAGAGTGTACATATAAACAAAATATTGCATATCAAAAGCCCAGATTAAATTAATATTAGAATTTAGTACTTAGAATTAGTATAAGAACCTAAAATTGAAAACATCTGAATTTATAACACAGCGGCATCGATAATAAATCACAATTGCCATTAGTAATCTACATAGATCAATCGATTAGGTTGCGCAATATAACAGTAATAGTTTTAATGCGCATCCATCAAAAGATTTATAAAAATATCATAAATAAGCAATTATCCAGTAATTAATATAATGTTCTGGGTGTGGCTTTAATATGGATCTACAGGTAAATCAATCTATAGAGCGGTGATCTAGCTGCGTCTGTGACTCAATAACGATTAATTACTATTACTTATAGTAGTTGTAAAAATTAGGTTTATAATATTCAATAAATTTTCAAATAAATTATTTCATTCAGCTATAATTTTAATACGGATGACAGAGCAAAGAATATAATTATGTTTGTTCATTATTTTATTTTTTTCCTGTTCTCATGTAAGCGTAATTATTAATATTTGAAATAAAGGATTTTCTAATTATTTACGCACAAATATAAAAAAAAATATAAATCGTATCAATTCAATATCAAACTATACTATCAATCATAATCATCGCCTTCAACGCTCCTCTCGGGAGCACAGGGCAGAAACCAGCCTCCTCCATTCAGGGCGTCTCTGCGCAAAACGCGTCACCTCTTCTTACCACGAAATTCCCTGCGCGCTGATGTCGTTGTCATATGAACGATGTATTGTGAAAAAGAGACGCTCGGGTCGACGGAACCCTTGCGGACGGAAGAACAGTACCTACTACCAATACTTTGGAAGATATACGTGTATGTACAAGATTTTGGATGTTTTTCCGGAGTCAACTTTATGTTAAGATGCGTTTCTGGGTAACCTCCAGCTCCAGTTGTTTGACGTCGTTATGTTTACTAGCAGATGACTTATCACAATGTTTCGATGATATGTTATGCATCATCTTCAGGTTGCAGACATTTGGAAATGCCTGAAGAAGACATCGTGGTAAGTCTTCTGCCAGCAGGCCTAGGAAATGTGATACTACTACTACTACTATACCATCACGGCATATCCCACAAGTGGGGTAGCCAGCAGATCAGCTGCATGTAAGAAACATGCAAACTGTCCTCTTCGTGCCAGTATAAAATCAAGACATTCAGGATGGGTGGCAAACCTCAACGCTGAATTTAAGATGTAAAATGTCTTATTTTTTCGAACACGGAAATGTGATAAACATAATATTTTCAGTTCTGCGATAAGGTATGCCACTCATCTTGTCTTAATTTTTCTGGGACTGAGAGGACGATTTGCATGTTTTTCCCATGCAGTTTGTCTACCGACTATTTGTAGGATATGCCGTGACGGTATAGACCAGGGATGTTGCGAATATTCGCATCCGCATCCGCAAATGCGCAGCTTCCGCATGTATTTGGACATCTGCATCCGCATCCGCATTCGCAATAATCGATGCAGATGTTCATGCGGATGCGGATGTAAGACAATTTGCGTCAAGAAAGAAATGGGGCGGGGCAGGCGAATGGCGCGTGCCGTTTGCACTTGAATTTAACCAATGGGAACAAAAATAATGGTGACAAGATCCGACGCGTTTTTATTTTTGCCGGTTTTATTTTATTTTTGCAAATAACAAAGAAGAAAAAAAATATTTCGCCAAAAAATCCATAATATTATTGTAGCAACAATTTCGCCACATATTTGACAATGGGGCCTACCAACTAAGATAGTTCCTACTTTTTTTTTTCTATAACATCTTAAACATCCGCATCCGCATTCACATCCGTGGATGTGTAAAAATCGACATCCGCAACATCCCTGGTATAGACAAATATATTAAAATATAGAAGTACATTCCAATTTAAAAAGTATTTTCAGAGACCTTAACTCTTCTTTTTTATACTAATTACCTAATTATAGATAACTACCAAATGTGTAAATGGGGTAGGAGGTAGTCTCCGGAATGCGACTGTGGAGCTCAGTTCCAAACGATTCAGCATCTGGTGGATGAGTGTCCAGGTAGAAGATACGAGGGCGACTGGATGGACATCCATGAATCAACCCCAGAGGCGGTGCAGTGGCTTTCAGAACGAGAGCCAAGAATTTGATATGGAGTAACTATTATTAATGCAAGCCGAAGCCGTACAAAAAGTAAAGTAAAAGTAAGTAATTATAGATATATAATTTTTTTACTAATAATATTTTACCATAGATAATATAGAGCTTTTAGATGAAGGTTTTATGATATAATGTCTTTAATTCTGTAACACAATCATAAGAGGTAAAATCTCTTTCATTACACCCGAATAATACATTGGTATGTATGTATGTGTATAGCTTACGACTGCGATTATTAAAAGCTCTATAACACAATGTGCCATGTACAATAAGTAGGTATATTATTATGATGGTGGAAATTAATAATGTATTAAGCCATACAATTAAAAAAATAGCACCATTTTCCAAACCTTAAAAATATTTTCTTAATTCGCTGAAATAATTTTCTACTTATTTTGAATGATTCAGATTTTTTCATAACACACGATGTTTTTGTATATTTTCCATACTGGATGAATTTGAATAAAAAGTTTTTTTATTTTAAAATACACTTTTTTTATTTTTAATCGAGTAGACAATGGTTTCACCTCTCACTAAGACCAATAGTTAGTATTAATTTGAATGAAAATAAAAAAAATTACAGTATTAAATAAATAATTCTAATGTTTACACATTCACAGAGTGAAAATTCATGATTACAAATTTCAATATTAATAAACACAGTTAATTTAACTAATGGCAACATTGTAAACATACAATGATGCGTTGAGGACCTCATTGATTCCGCTTCCACCTGATTAGAGTTGATGGTGTTAAATTTGTTTGAGGGATGACGGTGACCTGCTGTAGGGTCTTTTATTTGTAAATTTCCGATTTCTATTTTCACATTTTTTCTTATTACTATTTTGTTCGTTGTGTTTCGATTGCCCTTAATGTCGTATAATATCAATTCTTTTCATGTTTAGTATTTGTTCTATATGGTTTTGCATGTTTTGTTTTATAAATGGTAACTAATCTCTTGCATGTGTTGGATAATATTATTCCTATTTGCTTATGACGAATTTTAATATTGAATTTTAAACAATGTTAAATTTTAAATTTTGAGAGATTTTATACGATGTTATTAATTTTATTTTTCATGACTCATTGTATTGTTTTTATTGCTTGTTGTTTTTGTTTAATCCTGCGATTATTGCTTTGTGCGCATTATGCTAATAATTTTCTTAACATAATTTACTCTATTCTATTGTAATTGTTGTTTGTTGATTTTATCTGTTGTGTTTAGTTATGTATGTTTTGTAGAGCACATAAGGGTAATATAGGGATCTTCACTGATTTGCTTATTGCTAAATATGTTATAGACCATTGTATTTTTTGTATCAACTGTATGTATCCTGTAAAATTGAAACAAATTAATAAATAAATAAATACAAATTCCCACCCCTTCACCATCATTTAAGCCCTTAGCCACACCCACTCCTTCCACTTCTATACCACCCCCTCCTATTCCTCCTTCTTAACTTAGATTTATATTTTTTCCAATCAGTCCTCTTGATAATGTTAAACTGAGCTTTTGACGAAAGCGCTCGAGTTTAATTAAAAAAATTAACTGTGTTTATTAATATCGATATTATCAACAAAAAAAAATTATCCATTCAACTAAAGCCATGGAAAGGAGATGTCACATTATGTATCTATGTTTTAGAAGCAGTGGATCAAGTGGCCACCCCACTTATGAGAAGGTATAGACAAATAAAGAGACAAAAATAATTGAGCAGCTTAAACCAATCAATCTTCTGTAGTACTGCCATGAATTTTTCAGAACCCATACAACTTTTGTAAGCTTAAACTATCTCAATTTGAGGCTATTAAAGCTTAAATAGAAGACGAATGGTTTGCAACATTGTTGAATAACACAATACCATATAATGATCAATTGTAATGATAGATTCATTAACTCTTAGATATCTAATTATTACAACAACAAGTCAATCCCAATGATCCATAGATCAATGATCTATGTATACTTAATAAGTTTATTATTACATTATTATCTTATTATTTATTATTATAATAAACATTTTTGTATACAGTGCGTAAGTATATACTTAATAGATACGCATTCCTTTCATTAAAAGTCTATTAATAATGATCTATAGCAGATTTTTTTCGTGATGTGCGAATAAATATTTTAATGATAGATTTTTTACTACCCATTCTGATCAAGTGAGTTTATCTATTATCATGCAGACATTTTCTTCTCGTTAAATTTCATAGGAGATCTTTAGCAAGCGTGTGAATTATGCCTAGGTTTAATATTATTCATTTATGTATTTATAAGGCATTTCCCATTTGTGGGATAGCCAGTGGATCAACTGCATGCAAGAAACATGCAAGTTGTCTTCTCTGTGCCAACAGACATTCGGGATGGGTGGCATAGCTCATCGTTGAACTGAAGATACTCTTGATTACTTTAAATACATAATAATTATAAGTTTATGAAACCTATTACCCCTCAAACCTGAATCATGGCTTAAGTTGACTCAGTGATTTCAAACAATCTGCTTAATACGTTTTATAACAATAAACCCATAAATATAGGCATGGGTGCCAGGCAAAAATCTAAAAGCGAACCTCGAGTCTGTCCAAAAAAAAAATTGCATGACAAAAGAACTAATAAATTTTGATTGTTACCGTGAATTTAAACTGTTTTGTCTGGGAATTCTTTATTGTTAATTTTAACGTTTGACTAATTTTGTGAATTTCTTCATTTATTGATTGTTGGCAGTTGTCTAACATTTTATATATATGTTTATTGCTTTGTTTACTTTTTTAAATAGTGTTTATAACATTTTATATACCTATTTTAATTGTTTTGATAACTTTTTTATGTAGTATGAATCGTTGACTGTTCAATTGCGTGTTATTTTTATTGGTTTATTGTATTCATGTTTATTTTTTATTTAATACTGTGTTGATACTTTCTTACATACGAGTATTATAAACTTTTAATTACTTTTTTTAATTTTTGATACCATGTAATTGATTTTTTATTTTTATAAAAGCTTTAAGCTGTAGGTATATGTGTGTATAAATAAATAAATAAATAGAACTCATCTGGCTCCTTAAAAACTGGGAATATAACAACATATTGATACGCAGTGCAATGTTATTCTAGGATCCACAACAACGATAACAGTAACTAGACAATTAATAGTGCGCCGTTTTGTGGAATAAATTCGTTTCAAGGGCGCATCCTAAAATAATATTGTGTTTATACCCGTGACTTAAGTCTACTACATATGATATATTTATAAGCATATTATAAAACTTTACATATGTAAATAACAATAAGTTGTACAATTTATATCATTTATATGATATGCCAAACAAGTGTGTTTTCAATCGACTCTTGAACAGAGCAAGAAACTGTGTCTTACGCACTTGTTTAGGAAGATCATTCCACATGGATGGTCCAGCCGAGCTGAAAGGCTCAAAAGGAATACTAAGGTCTCCCTCTCACACTGATCTCCGTCAACCTGACACCCGTATCAGAACCAGAGTAGATCCAGAATAAGAGTGACTTGTCTTTGATATGGAACCTGCTGTCTGCAGAGTCCGGAGATGTATGATGGAGCCATATAATGAATGGATTTGAAAACTGTGAAGCAAACCTTGAAAGTGACGCTTTCAGTGCACTTGAGTCAGTGTAGATTTTTGAGGGTAGTAGTTATGTGGGAGCGTTGGTTCATTTTGAAAATTAAGCGGGAGGTGCAGCGCCGGATCAACCGCATTTTGCGCTTGGTTCAAATATATATACTGCGCCCCCCCCCCAAACTTTTTTGCAAAAAATATTTTCATATCTTAGCAAAACTGTATAACACGCAAAAAATAAGTAGTTACATTTCTTATTTGCCACTTTTACAACATGTAATTAGTATCTTATAAAATGTTATGTATCGACCTAACACTATGTTTATTGATATACTTAGGTGAAACATATTTAGTATTTTGATTTAAAAAAAATTCCCTCAAATACAAGACATTGTTAAATATGATGAAAAATAACAACAAAATCAAATATTATACTATTATTTCAGTACTTACTTACTTGCGATGTATGGAAGTAAATATAGCTACCTACATATTTAGGTATTTCATATAAAAAATTAAAAAAAAAAAGTTGAAGAAAACTACTACCACACACATAACCTCGAATATAGACACATTAGGTTTTAAATCTCTTGACTGTTCCTTTTATTTGTAAAGGCTGATACAGCCGTTTATATGTAAATAAATAAATAAATAAAATAACTATTTTAATTAATATTTTAATATATGCCCATAATAACATACCTAATGGTTGCAATATTTTTAATAATTATCTTAGTACTATCACTACGATATTATAATTTATAATCTACGCATATTAAAGCATACGTACCTATTGCGTTGCGACTATGAAGCGAATTTCATACATTTCATTCGGTTACATTCGTTTACTCGTCATTGTTGAATGTAAGAGGAGGGATGCTGAGAAAGAAGAATGAAATCGTTGAGATGATGGATGAAAAGTCTCTAGATGTTTTGTGTGTGTGTGAGACTAAAAGGAAAGGAAGTGGGATGAATGAAAGAGACGGAAGAATCGAGCTGTGGTCAGGAGTCCCTGACTCACAACATGCGTGTCAGGGTGTGGGTGCTTTTCTGTCGGAGAGAATGAGCAACTGTATGAAAGGATATGAATGTGTTGGCCCCAGGCTAATTTGGATCCGCTTCAAGGTAGGGTTGACGAGGATCCTACTCATGATTGGGTACGGTCCCGGAAACGATGCATTGGATACGGAAAAGGAAGAGTTCTGGGACAGTGTGCGGAAGATTGCAGACGATAAGAATGAGAATGAAAGATTGATTCTGGCAGGTGATCTTAATGGTTGGGTCGGTGTCAGAAGAAATGACCTAGAGAGTGTGTTGGGAAATCATGGCGATAGAAGAGTGAATGACAATGGAAAACGTATAATAGAAGCGTGTTTGGAGATGGATCTCTTCGTGGCAAATACATTTTTCGCTCACAAAGAAATCCATCAGTATACTTGGGAGAGAGGGAATGAAAGATCGATGATAGACCTTGTGTGTGTGGACTCTCGTCTGAGAAAGGCGACTACAGATACCAGAGTTTACCGAGGCGCTGAGTTGGAAACAGATCATTTCCTTGTTGTTACTAGGATAAATCTGTTCTCTGGCTGGCGGTCAAGAACACATAAAACCGTGCCTTTTAAGAGACTGAGAGTCGAAAAACTGAAAGATGCGAATATACAGGAAGAGTACGAAAGAAAGACGAATGAAAAATTTAGCGCGCATGAAAGAAGAGAATGTACACTGAATGAACAATGGGATGTTATGAAAGGTGTGCTAATAGAGTGTGCAAAAGAAGTATGTGGTGAAACCACCGTTGGACGCAAAAAAGGTGATGCATGGTGGGATGATGATGTGAAAAAGGCCGTGGAAAAGAAGAAGAATGCATGGAAAGATTTGATGAGTGTGAGACAGGGAAGTGAAGGCGAGAAGGAACGAATGAAAGAAACATACAGAGCGTGCAAGAAAGAAGTGCGAGAGATAGTGGAAATGAAGAAAAAATTGCTAGAAGACAAGGAATGCCAGAAGTTGTCAGCGTGTGCGAAAGAAAATTTGAAAATATTTTGGAAGGAGGTGAAGCGGAAGAGGACGGGTGTGGAAGTAAACTCAGTGAAAGGGATTAAAGATAATAACGGTAATGTGGTAGTGAGTGGTGATTGCGTGTTAAGAAGATGGAAAGAGTATTTTGAAGAATTATTTGAATGTGGTGGTGTGAATGCAAATGAGTGCAATAGTAGAAATGATAACATGAGTGTAAATGATGAGATATGTTTGACGGAAATTACGAATGCGTTGAAAAAAGCTAAGTGCGGTAAGGCTGTAGGATATGATTGTGTTTCAATTGAGCTCATCAAGGCTGGTGGGCAGAAGACTCTCGCATGGTGCCTAGAACTATTCAACACTTGTTGGAAAGAAGGCGCGACTCCAGAGGACTGGCGGAAGGCTATCATCTGTCCGCTATATAAGGGAAAAGGTTCTAGGCTTGAATGTGGGAGTTATCGGGCTATTAGTTTGCTGAGTTCAATAGGAAAACTGTATGGAAGAATTCTGATTGAGAGAGTACGAAAGGCAACAGAGTGTAAGATATGGGATGCACAAGGAGCTTTTTTGAATGGAAGAGGGTGCACTGATCAGATCTTCTCCCTACGAATGGTCGTAGAGAAGCTTCTGGGTAAACACCAGAAGCTTTTCTGTGCGTTCGTGGATTTGGAGAAAGCATATGATCGTGTGGATCGGGAGAGATTGTGGCGCGTGTTGTCGGAGTATGGGGTGAACAGCCAGTTGATCCACGCAATTTCTTCGCTATACGTTGGGAGCTCCGCCTGCGTGAGGGTAAATAACGCCTTCTCCGAGTGGTTTGTCCTCACCAAAGGAGTGAAGCAAGGTTGTGTCATGTCTCCATGGCTGTTCAACCTTTTTTTCGACTACTGTATGCGTCCTTTGAAAGAGATGGATGTTGGCATTGAACTGAATGGAAACCGTGTGAATGCGTTGATGTATGCAGATGATTTGGTATTAATGGCTGAGAGTGAAAGTGATTTACAAAAGATTGTGTCAGTTGTATATGAAAGTTGCAGTATGAATGGGATGAAAATGAATGTGACAAAGACGAAAGTGATGGTATTTGAAAGAGAGAGTGAAAGAACAATGTGTGAAATAAAGGTTGGAAATGAATGTTTGGAGCAAGTGGACGAATATGTTTATTTAGGAAGTATGTTTGTAAGGGATGGTAGGTACGAAAGGGACATTGAAAAAAGAAAGGTGGCTGGTGCGAGAGTGAACGGTGCACTCCGAGCTATTGTTAGCAATAGCAATGTCTCGAACATGGCTAAAATGCTGGTGCACAACGCCATCCTCGTACCGACACTGATGTATGCAAGCGAGACTTGGACATGGCTGAAGAAGGACGAGAGTGGAATAAATGCAGTGGAGATGCGATCACTGAGAAGAATGGTAGGTAAAACATTGCGTGATAGAGTAAGAAATGAGGATATTAGAAGAATGAGTGGATGCAAGAGGAGTGTTGTTGATAGAATGCGTGTAAATAAATTGAGATGGTTTGGTCATGTGGAACGAATGGATGGTGTAAGATTGACGAAGAGGGTGTATTTATCTGAAAGAGAGGGTGTGAGGAAGCGCGGGCGTCCGAGAACCACGTGGCTTAACCACGTGGATCAAATTCTCAAGGACGGTCGCGTGTTAAGTAAGAGGAATCGGCGTGCATGTATGAGAAACTGGATGAATGTAGAGGAAGCGAAAGAAGTATGTAAGGATAGAGCGACATGGCGTTCCGTTCTCTCTGCCTACCCCACCTGGGACACGGCGTGAGGGTATAGTATAGTATAGTATAGTATAGTACATTCGTTTACACTTCGGTGCATCTTGTCTAAATACGAAGGTAATTCGTGTTCTGAGGAACATCCAGTGATTTTATACTATCACTAGATTCACTAGGAGCAGTCGATCCGAGTAGCGCTCCTTAGCCTAAGTAATGTTTATTCATAATCAACCAAACCACAGATTATTTACGCTAGGTAATATTTATATTTCTGGTTTTTATTTGAAAAATCATAGCGCCCCTTTTGAATGTATTAGTGAGAATCTATGTAGGGCGCGCTTTGGTTGTGTTGGACGAGCGCTGGTTCAGTAGGTAATTATTATTATTTCATTCTACAGTATTACTTGGTTGTATAAGACAGCGAAATGTTTAAAAGGCGCGTTGTATGTATTAGTGAGAATCTATGTGGAAGCGTTGAGGAAGTATTAGTGGCCTAGTGAGACGCAAGGAACAATATTTATTATTCTTCTTCTTATTTCATTTTACGGCAATGCACCCGCAATCGAGTGAATTATGAACAATATTTATTATTACATATTTCATTTTATTACTCGGTTGTAGGAGCTAGTAAAAAAACGGAGATAAAAGATTTGGACCTTTATTATGTATGGAAAAGTTAGAGTACGTAACATTCAAAATTCTTTGAACTCAAATGTGTATATTATAAGTCGATAATGATTAGGCATTAGAGCGTGTAACTTTTCGCGGGAATTTCAAAAATATGTTCTCTTATAAAACCGATACATTTTGTGATATGTGTAACTTTGTATGCAAGCGGAAGTACTTTTTATATTATTTATTTATAAAATCTCTGGTTACAACTAAAACTAGAGTTAATCTACGTAGCGCCTTTTACTTTATGCGCCCTGGTGGGCCGAACCATTTGAACCTATGGTAGATCCGGCGCTGGGGAGGTGGCGTTGAGCCGAAACCTATACACGCAAAGATAATAATTATGTAATACATAGACAATATTATATTATAACTTTAATAAATCATGCACACGCATAGCACTATGATCTCCGTAATAAGACTATTAAAGGTATGTAGGTACATATAGTTATTTTTAATCTTAATAATATAATTTCATACAAAGAAGCGATGCTATAATATGAGTACACTTATTAGATGATTGGTTGTATTTAGGTAGTACCTACATACATACATAGCTATGAGTATATATTATTATTTGTGTGGTAATTATTTCGGTAATATGGGATAATCCGATCATATTAAATTGTAGTATAATACAGTATAGAACCTATTCATCTTTAATAAAAATAATATACTTAACAAGTGGCCACTTGTACTTTGTTATTATATTGTAATAGAATACTTTATAATGATCTTAATAATATGATGGTCCTTATGTATATTAAGAATTGGGTTGCGCGCTGTTCTAGCTGCCGCCACGCAAATCAAACCGCTCATATAAATAATTCGATTTTACGAAAGATATCGGTCCTACAGTGCTGAACTTTCTTGTGCACGCTAACATTACAAAACCGCGTAGTTTTTTTGCATCTCATCATCTCTTAAACTTCATCAAAACTCGAAATAAATTAATATTCATTATTGTTGATTGTCTCTTCAAAACTTTAACAAGTCATCATTTTGTGTTACATTCCCGCTTCTATTGACAAAACACGTGTTAAAAAAATCGACCCCTTCCGGGAATCACTTTGTTGTCTCACAAGTGCCAGCGTGTAGTATCAGTGTATGTCCGGTAGTGTAACAGAAAAGGATAACAACACCGACTACTCGCAACAACACAGCGGGTGAAAGAGACAAAAATACTGCTTTGTCTCACGATTCCAATTTACCACGATGCCTATCTCATATCTCCGTAAGAAGAAGCTTCTCTATGTGTCCAACGTTTTCTTTGATGTCAACCAAAGTGGAACGCTCGAAAAGAAGGACTTCAAGTTAGCTATTGAGAAAATCTGCACTCTTCGTGGATGGCCCCAGAGTCATCCTAAGAACGTAGAGACGTACGACACCATGAGCAAGATATGGGATGTCCTGAGGCAGAGAACTGATGCCAATAAAGATGGAGAGGTGTCTGTGAATGAATGGAGTTCTATGTGGGATGAGTTTGCCCAAAGTCCCGACCGTCCTCTGCAGTGGCAGCAGCGTTACATGAACTTCATGTTTGACCTAGAAGATGCTTCCAACTTAACTAAAAAGCCACGGCGCTCTTGAGATGGTCACGGACCATTAAACAGCGCCTAAAAAATTATCTTTTTTATTATTATTATTATTATTAAGAACACATTATATCTACCTACCACCAATAATTAGATTGTTACGTTTTTTTTGCAAACTTAAATGTTTTTAATCATATTCATTAATTAAAAAATGGACGTTACACATTTATAACACGAGTAGATCATTCCAAATGTAGTTCAAATTTTCAAATAATAACTCTAAAGTTTGTACATTTACAGAGTGAAAATTCATTATGATGATATTATACTTTAAATAACACACAGTTTTCTTTTCACTAAGATTTATTCTAGCCTCGAGCGCTTTCGTCAATGTTAATGAATTGACATTTTCAAGAGAACCTTCTTGAAAATGTCAATTCATTAACATTTGCGAAAGCGCTCGAGGTTAGAATAAATCTTAGTGAAAAGAAAACTGTGTGTTATTTAAAGTATAGTAGTTCAAATACTATATTTTTTCGTTATTTGTTACGGTCTTACCTTTGAGTTAAGAAGTCCCAGGTTCGACGCCTGGTCAGGACAAAATGGAGAATGACCTTTTTCAAATTGTTCTAGGTCTGGACTACTTTGATTTGAATATGCGGATAAACAGGGGTCTACGACTCCTGAGATATTCAGGTGTGAGGTGGGTCTCTTTTCAATGTTCTAGGCCAGTTTTTTCCCAAGGAGGGGCGTACACCCCACCGGTGGGGCATCATGCCTCAGAAGTAGGGCACCGCGCTTCCACATATTATTGAATATTTACCAACTGTTTTATTAAAAAAGAGGCTGGTGGGGCATATGATTTTTGAAAAAACTACGGTGGGGCATGGCATGAAGAAGGTTGAGAAACACTGTTCTAGGCAGTTTGATTGTTTTTTTTTCTGAGTTTCGACACGATAAATAAATAAAATTTGCCAAATACGATATTTTTTTAGTATTTTTGTGCAATAAGAAAATAAGGTTTCAAAACATAGATACCTATAATGAAAAATATTATTTTCATAAAAATCGGATATACTGGTAGTATCAAGTTTTGCCATATTATCACATATTTACAATTCAGCAAATTTACTTAAATTTTCTATTTTTATTGGTTCAGCAAGAACAATCTACACGTTTATAACTTCCTCATTTGTGAGATATGCTAAAGTAGTAATGAAGCATAAGAAATTTAAATTTATCTCCTTGTACTGTTACGTATTAACTAAAAGTTTTATCAAAAAGCTAATGGAGCTTCCATAATTAATTATTTATTTTAACCATTAATTACATCAAATCAAAAGCAGCAATAAAAGTAGATTGATTTTTATAAGTACTAAGTAGGTACTATACTAGTTATATTATAATGTGTAGGAACACACATTATATAGGTAATATGTATGTACGTATGTTATAACTTTAGAATTTAGTAGTTAAATTTTAGTATTTAAGAAATAACAATAATAATTAGACACACATAATTATAACCAGTACTTTGATTTTTTAGGCCTGTTTTTTTATAATTATTAAATGTTTTATAACGGAGATATTAAAAAATCTATTTTACCAGTACGGTAAAATAATTAGAAGGCGTAAGACCGATGAGACACCCCTGAAGAATTTCGGAAAGGGCACGTGTCAAATGTTTAGTGAAAACCTGGTCTAGAGTATCCAGAGGTCCTGGAAGGAGCAGCAATGGATATCTGGAAGACGTTCTTGTAGAAGTGAAAGAAGATTATTATTTTTCTTATCTTAAAAATTTCATCTTGCACTCAGACCTTTACAGCTTTTGACGAAGATGTATTTATATAATTGATATTAAAATATCAAACCTCCCAATCATTTTTGTAAATTTTCGAGTGTCCTGTAAATGAAAGATATTCGCAAAACATCTCTTGTAAAACAGCGATAATGTATGCCACCAATCCTGAATGTCTAAAGCTTTTTTGGTACAAAGAGGACGATTTGCATGATGTTTGCATGCAGTTAACCCAATTTTTGGGAAAATCGTGACATTATTTTGCCTTAGCCCAATTTTTTTTGTTTTGTTAAACACTTGCCTCGTTAAAATACTGATTAGTCATATCTAGTTCTGCCTACAACAAGTCAAATCAGATTCCCCGAATAAATGGTGTGATAATATTGTCAATATTTTTTTATATCAATTTTCAACCGTGGAGCTCCCGGCCAAGAATTGGTCTCCCCCATTTTCCATAAATTTCTGAGTGTATTGTAAAAGAAAGGGGTTTGAAAAAATAAATAAATTTTACATCTTAAACTCACCGATGAGGTTTGCCACCCATCCTGAATGTCATATTTTTTGACGGTATGGAGAAGAAGCTTGCAAATTTATTACATGCAGCTAGTCCGCTGGCTACCCCACTTGTGGGATATGCCGTGATAGTAAAGTAGTACTAGTAGTAGTAATTTTTAACAAGAAGAAATTATTTTCTTAAATATGATATAATCGCTGTAATTATAATATTAAAAATAACCGTAAAAGGAGAATGTAAAGAAAAAATATATTTAACTCATAAACCATTTCATAAACACTCATAATCTTATGTGAGTGTGTATGAGATGCAGTATAAATACGTTAGCAGCAGTGTTCCGAGACATTAGCGATTCATATTATTAGAATTATTATTGCGCTGCGAGGTGGTTCCATGGTCCAGTGAGGCATTGCGCCTTAGAGCGTGGCCAGATTGAGAGATGGTTGGCTGGAAGCTCGTGCTAAGGTGATATACGTTACTTTTCAAAGGTGGTTTAATTATTGCATAACAATATTGTATTATGTAATCTAAAGTACACTCTCACTCACTATCTTGACTATTGAAGGGAAGAAAAAAATAATAATGTAAATTACATTTCTAATATCGAAGAAAAACTCTATGAAATTTTGTTTTAATTTAGATTGTAAATGTGATTACTTTATGAAATTTTAGAACATTTGTTCGACCATTTTTTTTCAAGATTTTTCTGGGTTTTTTGTTATAAACCCAAATGCAACCTTATACATCTTTCACAGTAAGTTAAAAGCTTATGTCGTGAAAGGGGAGTTTGCCGACACCTGGGAATGAATCGCGAACCTCATGTGCGTGAGGTCGATACTCTACCTCTAGGCTACTGACGAACTCTATATTGGCCTAATATTTAATAAAATGTAATTAAATGTACGGGGCAAGGCTGTTGCAACTACTAAACGTGGAAATGGGGTAAGAGGGGGGTCTCCGGAATGCGACTTTGGGACTCGGTCTCAAACATTCCAACAACATCTGGTGGAGGAGTGTCCAGGAAGAAACTACTAGAGAAGGTAGATAGATATCCATAGGTCGGCCCCAGAGGTGGTGCAGAGGCTTTCTGGACGGGAATCACGAATTTGATTTGGAATGATTATTAATACAAGCCGAAGCCATAGAAAAATTGAAAATAAAAAAAGTTATCGAATTCTCCTTTAGGCATTAGGGAAAATGACACAAAAATAGTTAGGTGAAGTGCAATTGTCTTCACATTTTTTAAGCGTATTATGATACCAATTGCTTTTTAGATGTTAAAATGGATCCGGTAATCTACTAAACTAAACAGAAACAAGAAATAAAAAGTTGAGATGTTTCAATTATTGATATTTAATACAACCGGTCTTAAAGTACGACAAAAGATTTAATTTATGTCAATGTAATAAATAACATAAAATGCACACTTTTATTGCCAGTGCAAAAAATTTTAACAATATATTTATATCAATAAGGAATAACGAGGCGATGTATTGACAAGATCATATTATTGTAAATATTTCAAGAATATTCAATCATAAGAAACTTTATTAAGTTCAATAAAAATGATAATAAGCTCGTTAAGTTGGTATTGTCTGTGAGCTCCTCGAAGCTTTAATGCTGCGGCACTTGAATTTCTGACGTCTTTATTTAATGAATCGATTTCACTTATAATTAATTTTAAATGTGCAACTTATAAATTGGATAACACGTTCAGATATTTCAATTGATTGTAATGTTTACAAAATGTACAACAAGTTTGCTGAGTCTTGTTCAGGTATTTTTATGCTACAGACGAGCAGGAATTCAATTATTGTAAAGCATTTTTGAATTTATTTTTATTAAATATATAACTACAAATATTATTATATTGGACAATACAATATATTTGGCATCTACGTAAATATGTGAAGTAGAGTACCCGATAAAGATTCGGTCCCCCACTCTTTTCCGTAAGGTTTCGAGCGTTAGAAAAAATAAAGACATCTAACATGTCACCCATTCTGAATGTCATAATTTTCTGTTTAGAATATTTACTATTTTTTTATTGTTTTACCGGATTTGGGCATAACGTGCAGATGACAAAACCAACCAGCGGCCGCAGTCAAAACACATTTTGGTGTTATGTAGTCGTACAATTATGGGCGACATTACGAGAAAGTATCAATATCACCAGTCATTGTGTATTTTAGCTAAGAAAATTGATATTTTCTCGCAAAATTGTTTATAGTTGAAAGACTACAAAATGCTAAAAGTGTTTTGACTACAGCCGCAGATATGTCGATTACATTGTGTAAACATGGTTCTCCAATCGAAATATCTGATTGGTTTTGTCATAATTTTCGTTGGCATGGAGAGGACAGCTTCCATGTTTCTTACATGCAACTGTTCTGCTGGCTACACCACTTGTGGGATATGACGTGATGATATAGTAGTAGAAGTAAATTAAAATCTAAAGAAGTGTTGGCACTATATGCGATGGTAGGCCCCACTGTTGTCAAATGTGAGATTTCATAGAAAAAGTAATATTCACGAAATTGTTGCCATATGAAAAATTATTTTCTGGTCACCACGTTAAATTATTTACAAGTTTTTCGACACCGGCAAAGTTTACATTTTTGTTAGATTTTATTTTTGCTAGTTTTATTTTATTTTTGCCGGCAAAAATATCTAACTTTTCGTAATAAAATCTACTTCGAATACAAATTTCCCAAAGTTTATATTTGAATTAGATTTCATTTTGCCGGTTTTATTTTATTTTTGCAAATAAAAAAAGAAAAAAAATATTTCGCCAAAAAATCCAAATAATATTACTGTAGCAACAATTTTCCCCCATAGAAAACTATATTTGACAGATATCTGACATTGGGGCCTACCATCTCAATGAGTTCCGAAGTGTTTGTATTCGATGGTAGAAAATTCGAAGGTTCAAATCTTCCCACTGCTGACGTAGATACATCATCTTTACGATACACTATATAATTACATTTATTTCTGTATTTATGCTTGTCAAATATATGACAAGTTAAAAAATTTATAGTCAGGAAAAAAATCTATATAGAATTCAAGATGATATATACAAAAATAAAATGACATTGTAAATCTATCAAAGATCGAGTCATAAAAATGAAATGTTTAATAGTATGTAATTGATACTTCTCAGTCCTCAAGGGATAATAATAATAAATACAATTTATTATTGGTGCATCGAAATAAAATGTAATTTAGAATACTATTAAAATATATCACAAATTGATATTTACATAATGTACTAAAAAAGAGAATGACCGTTAAAATAGTCAATGCTGTCAACCGACGGTTCATTGTGGAAGTTCATGTTAAATTTGTACGTATAAAACTATTCATGTAGGTACCTATTTTTTCAATTTAATATTTCTTCAAAAAAGTGTTCACTACGATTGCATAGTTCTACTACCACTACTACTATACCATCACGGCATACACTACGAGTGGGATAGCCAGCAGACCAACCGCATGCAATAAACATGCAAAATGTGCTCTCCGTGCCAACAAAAAATTGGGACATTGAAGACGAGTGACAAGTCTCATCGCTGAATTTCAGATGTCAAATGTCTTAGTATAATGCGTAGTTCCTAGGACAAAACTCATTTTAGAAAATAAATGTGTAATTTTGTCTAGATCCAACCTTATATTCTAATATTTGCAGAAGAATTAGCGGATGCAAAAGGAGTGTTGTGGATAGAATGTGTGTAAATTGGTAACTCTAGTTTGGACATGTGGAAGGAATGAGGAAAGGATGAAAAAGAGGCTTTAACTATCTGAAAGAAGGGGTGTAGGAAGTAAGGGCGTCCGAGGATCAAGCGGCTCGATCACGTGGACCAAATTCTCAAGAACGATCGAGTGTTAAGTAAAAGAAACCAACGTCCGTGTATGAGAAATAATATGAATATAGAAGAATCGAATGAAGGATATTAGGATAGATCTACATGGCGTTCCGTTCTCTCTCCTTTCCACACTAGGGACTCGGCGTGAGGGTATACACAGATAGACTATTTGTAGATAAATTTATTGAAGCTATGGTTTTTATTCTCTTTGATAGAAATAAACATTAAAAATTAAAACTATGAGTATTATTCTGAAATCAATATGCAATCTCTCCTTTCCACACTAGGGACTCGGCGTGAGGGTATACACAGATAGACTATTTGTAGATAAATTTATTGAAGCTATGGTTTTTATTCTCTTTGATAGAAATAAACATTAAAAATTAAAACTATGAGTATTATTCTGAAATCAATATGCAAAGTTTGATAATAACCATCATTTTAATGTTATTCTTTAAGTTATTAACGACGCTATATAAACAGTCCTACTGTTCAATTACATGCTTTTGATGAAACAAACATAAAATTTTATTTATAATTTCGTGTCTAACACTTCAAACGTCAACAACTAAATGTTATTTATGCACGTAAAGGGTGGGAATTATTATCTATTAGTTAAAACCACAGTTAGTATTTAGATGAATTGATTAGATGTTAGTACATAAATGTTTGAGAATAGGATTCATATCCCGCCTGAGGCTACAATGAAAACTAAATTATATTATTAATGGGTGTTACATTACAAATCTTAAGTTGGAGAGAATAGCGAAACACAGTCGATCCACCAGAAAGCTAGCTATAATGCTTTTTTATGAAACACTGCTATTGTACTGGAGAGGTGCAGAGCCATTCTCACTTATTGCATTGCCCCTTGATGCGGAATGCATGCAATGAGAATAACCTAATGATAGTTCTTGGACGCACGCGCTTCCTCACACCCTCTCTTTCAGACAAGTATATCCTCTTTCATTCTTTCCCCTTCCATTCGTTCCACTTGACCAAACCGTCTCAATTTTTTTACATGCATTCTTTCAACAACACTCTTCTCACATCCACTGATTCTCCTAATATCCTCATTCTTCACTCTTCACTCTATCACGCAATCTTTTACCAAACATTGTTCTCAGTGATCGCATCTCCGGAGCATTTATTCCACTCTCGTCCTTCTTCAATCACGTCCAAGTTTCACTTGCATACGTTAAATATCTAGGTATATAAGTTATTTGAAAAAGGTCATTATAGTCACCTTGTTTTTAACATGAATACTAAACAGTAGTATTGGCGTGCAGTGGCATCTCTGCTCTGGTGTAATATAATAAAGGTGTGTGTATAAACAATTAAATTTAATAACAACATAGGCGGTGATTAGTAATTGAACTATAAAATAAAACAATAATTCTATATTAATGTACAAATGTGTTGTTAGATGTTATGATATCTAATGATACAAGATAATATAAAATATGTAGATTAATATTTAAGAAACACAGATGGATATGTACCTGATGTAATGGCGTTAGTAACATGGAACTAACTGCACTATAGACTATGAACAAAAATATGGTTTCTTTAATCTTAAGATGCATCAAACTATTTGTACACAAACCTCAAACTGAGACAGTACAATGTTTTCAGAATGTTAATAACGAAAGTAGAAAGTAAATAATAAAGACACCTTCACAGGTTTAGTGTTTTGTATACTTAACCAATAGTGAATACTGCGAGTATGAATTAAATGTAGAGACTCTATCTGGATCACATTTTCTTTGAATGTCCAATTCATTAGGACCATGGTACATATCTATGGTATCATGAACGACGTTGAGCCACCTTTTAATATATGACTCACTTATTATTTCTGAACTCTCACAAAATATACAAAAAAAAAATCATTATAAGATCGAACAAAATTATATTATTATGTAGTTATTTTATTAATTTGGCTAGAATTATTCCGTTTTTTGGGTAGATATTCTTATTAAAAAATAAAGTCAATAACAAAAGTTGAACGAAATGTGAAATACTTAAAACCTGATGTATAAAATTTTGATATAGTCTGCTTCACAGTCGTCTACACTCGGGAATATCCTGCAAAATATACTCAGTCAAAATTTCTTCTCCGAATCTGACAACCTGGCTATAATCCATGTCAAGCTTCTGGAAGCTGAACTCACTTAGGACGAATGGTTAGTTTGTTGTGGAGCTACCAACGTCTTCATCTTGTAGCATAACACCCATGATGTTAATTTAGTTTTATGTATTAATTAATGTACAAGATTAACAGTAAACTGCGAATCTGATAAAACGAGCATAGTACTCAGATAAGTCATAATTTTTAAACTTTTATGTTTTTAATATCATATTCATTAAATAATTCGTTCTCAGGTGGTCAGCTAGTATGAGATATGAGGCGTAGATTGCAGAATACACTACACATTTTTTTATTATTATTTAGGCATTCTACCTAATAGTGAATGATTTTGCAAACACTACACATAGTACCTACCTTCATAAAAATTTGTACTGAAATATTCAAACATCTATGAATTTATAGTTGATTATAGTTGCTTGGAGTTCGTCAGTAGCCTGGAGGTAAAGTCTCGACCTTGTGAACAAGGGGTCCGGGGTTCGATCCCAGGTGCCGGCAAACTCCCCTTTCACGACACAAGCTTTTAGTAGCTTAGTGAAAAATGTATAAGGTTGTATTTGGGTTTATAACAAACAAAACCCAGATATATCTTTTTTTAAATAAAAAATATAATAGAAAACCTATCTGATCTACTAAGATATTTAAGTTACTTTAGTAGATATTCCCCTTTTTAAATATTTCGTGATGGTATAGATAAAAAAAAATTAAGGATGGGTGACAGCTCATCGTCGCTAAATTAAATATGTGAAACATCTTCAAAAATGTGCAGTGAAAATAACCAAAAAGGCTAAATTAATTTATATAAGCTATGGTATCATGGACAGAATCAATCCCAAATTTAAGAAAGAGTGCACGTGGCTTTAACACGTGGATCAAATTACTACTGCTGCTGAGAGATAGTCAGACATTCACTAGCTTCAGAAGCAAATTAAAAACTGAACTCTTCACTGGCACCCTTGAGACGGTCTAGGGACTGTTAAACGGCGTCAAAAATAAAATAAAATCATTCAAAATCATCATCATCAAGGAGAGTCACGTGTTGAGTAAGAGAAATTGGCGAGCAGGTTTGAGAAACTGAATGAATAGGATGGAAGCTAAAGAAGTAAGTAAGGATAGATCAACAAGACACTTGTTTTCCAAGTTTTGTATCTTGGAGCCGCTCTTGAACCATGTTACTAAAAGGTCTCCATATAACGAAATTAAAAGTTCATGGTTGAAGGAGTTGCAATTTGTAGTGGTAGGTAGGTACCTCGTAGGTAAGCGAATATGAATTGGCTACAGCTGGCTACCTGTCCATCTAATCATAATAATTATCTTTATTAGGTATATGTATGAACAAAGAGGAGTCTGAGTGAGGTAACGGATTACAATATATGAAATTATGAATATTAATGTGCGAGCCAGTGGTGGTAACCACTCAACAGTTTTACTCTGGCGTGGCGGGCCAAATAATTCATTAATTCTTTCAAATACAGAGTGTAAATACTCTGATATGATCTACTTTAAAAATGCTCATGTCGTGTCATTCGGTTAGCTAAAATATATACGGTTCGATAAAATACATAAAATGAGGGTTCTAAGTATTCACAGATTTTTTTATATAAATTTTGTCAGAGGTTGATTTGAGTGTCTTGCAAAGACAGATATTTGAAAAACAAAGACTAATTTTAAATTAAGCCATGATGTTTGCCACCAATCCTGAATGTTTTCATTTTGTTGGCACGAGAGGACAGCTTGCATATTTATTACATACAGCTGGTCTGCTGGCTACTCTACTTCTGGGATACGCTGTGGTAGTATAGTAGTAGTAGTAGCTGTGGTCTGTTTGAAGGTTGGTTTGGTGACAAATGAGTGATTTCAACTTGATATCAATTTCAATAGTCAGCGTTGCTTAAGAGAAAACTTTAAAATAAACAGAAAGTAACTTAAAAATACAAAAGAGGATATATTTAATTATGGGAAACCTAAGAAAGTGTTATAACAATATTAAAATATTTAAGACAGTCAACAGTCTGGATTAAAAAATTAAATATAGATTGTCGTACCAACAACATAAAACCCACGTCAAATATAAATAGGCATTCACATAGCAGCATTGCACTCTGTATTTTATAGACCCATATATCTCACATTATTATATTGTAGATAGAAGTGTGGAGGGCCATCAACCTTTATAATATAACTGATTACTGTAATGATCACTCCATCTGTACCTACGTAGTATTATATCTACCTAACTATAGTAGGTATCTACCTCTTATAATAAAATAATCTACATTATAAAAAAACTTATTATGCGAGTATGTTAGGTACATTTATGTATAATGTTATGAATTGTTTGTTATTCGTTGCATTAAGGTATTTTGTCTAAGTATCCGCACACGCCTGTATAAATTATATTTATCATTGTAACGATCTATATTTATTACTATAACAACATAGTTGGTATTCCGCTCTTTACTGTAAATTTTACAATGTCCTATAAGAGGCAGGTTGCGTTTTAGTACATTTAAGACAATTAATATCTGCAATCCTGCGATAAGTCGTACCACCCATCCTGAATGTCTCATTTGTTATTGGAACAGCAGGGCTACTCTTGACAAAACTAAACACGTCTTAATCTAGTCTTGATCTAATCTAGTATTGCAAATATACAAATCCCTTCACCTTCTCCTTTATTAAAACCCATGAGTCATTCTTCCTAGTACAATTATCCCAATTCCACCCCTATCCACTAATCCTACTATCATACACGCCCACCCTACCCTAACCCCCCCCCCTCTTTATATTTCTCATTGTCAGACATTAACTTTTGTTTTTTATTTATTTTTTTAAATTTAGTTCTCTAAAAATGACAATATATCAACATTGACGAAAGCGTTCGAGATTTGAATAAATCTAAGTGAAAAGTTAACTGTGTTGTAATAATTAAAGTATAATATCATCATAATGAATAATTATCACTCTGTGAATGTACAAACCTTAGAGTTATTAATTATAAAGATACTTTCTGTTTTCAGAATAAGATACCTTGAGTGTTAAGCTTTCAGCTCAAGCTTTCTGAAATGATGATAAAAAATATAAGTAGAATGTACCTACGTAGGCACTTTTGTATACTAGTTTTTGGCTAAAAATAAATTTTTCTAGCGATTTTAAAATTTAATGGTTTTCCTCTTAAATGATCCTATTGCAAATTATTTAGTGCAAATAGAAGAATGAATTATTCCCATGTCGTTGCAATTGCTATAACATCATTGCCATAAAACAGAAAACTGTATAAGATGTTTACCCAGTATAAGATGTTTACTGTATAAGATGTTTACCCAGGTTTTTCAATCAAAATCATATTTCTGCATAAATTGCCTAGGAATCATACCGCATATTGCATATTATCATTATAATTTATATTATCATATATTAGTTCACATTATGCGTATAACTTCAGAACTAACGCAAGCACTTCCGGTCAAGCTTTATAGTACTCTAAAAGCACGTAAAAAGCATAATAATATTATATTACTGCAGAACTTGCAATAAACTGCTACTGTCTGTGCTTTGCGTGAGGCTTTTGTATTATATTTGTTTATCTTGTTCACTATTTTCAAAGCAGAGGCAGTCATTAATTCACAAAGACCCAAGAAAAGTTAATAATAATATCATATCACTTTCTAAACCACCTTCCTTATCACATCATTGGACTAAGCAAAAAAGAGACATATTGAGCCATCTCGATCTCGCAGGACGAGCTTTGGAGATAGAGTGTTTAGTGTCGCAGGTCCCAGGTGTTAGAACAAGTTACCTCTGGCTCTGCGAGAGAAGACGAATGCAGAGGGCTTCAGCAAGAAGCTGAAAACACATCTTTTTGCTGGGAGTCTCGGGCGATAGACGCACAATACGGCACCCTTGAGGTCATGTTATGAGTTAACGGTGGTTTACAAATGGTTTCTTTATATATTTATCATAAATTACGTAATTTTCTTCATAAAAATCATTGTGAAGAATGAAAAGATGAAAGTTAAAAATTATTAATTCAGTATACTTAAGATGTCAGAAAACTGAAAATTTAAAACAATTTTAAAGTCACTAGATGAACTGTGTCTTGCTTTAAAAAAATAAAAGAGAAATACCCGAATTATTAACGTGTTTCTAAATTGCAAAATCGATTTTATCATAATGAATCTAATAAGAGAAAAATGAAAACTATTAATTAATTAATTAATTAATTGTGTCGGTGCACACGTAGTAGAATTCCATAATAATGCAATTTGAAACAAGTGTTCCTTTCTACTATTGTTTTTTAATTCGCAGAGAGACGTCTTTTGACTTATGAGGTCATTATCAATCTTCATAAGTCCTCATAAGTCGAAAGACGTCTCTCTGCGAATTAAAAAACAATAGTAGAAAACTATTAACTTGACTATTAGCGTAGTCAAGAAAACCACGTTGGACAAGTTAGATTTAGGATAGGCAAGTAAAATTCTTGAACAGTAATATAAAAGATTATGCGGGCAAACTTAAACATTTAACAAAATCGCCAAGTCAAATAAATAGCTTTAATTGTTGTTAAATAAATGGTCCTTCTGAGCACTTGTACTGCACTGCATATTCTACGAGATAAGACATGTTATATTCATAATGACATTCAGACAATGTCTTGGCCTCTGTCTGTTTGTATGTAGGTACCTATTATCACTATATATTATTGTATAATATCATAAACATTATGATTTAATCTACATCAATGTAGTCTCGTGTTTATCATTCATATTACTCTAAGTAGATACATAATATTATATACATACATCTAGATAACATTATTATCTATGATTCATATCGTTAGGCTGGTTATTATAACCTTTTTATTTATTATACATATGACTTTGTAATATTATTGTATGCATCTTTATTCCATACATCATATGGTAATCAGCATGCATTGCTACTATTTAGACCTTAGCGGAAGTCGTAGGATAAAAAGCTCTCAATTGCTGTACGCATGAAGCGCTTTCGTTCACTCTTTGATGCAGTGTCATTAAAAAATAATGAAATTATAATAACAGTTAGAGTCTTGGGCTTTCAATCAAGAGGCCCTGGTTCGGTTCCAATCGCTGCTTAAGTTTATCATAGGAACCAATAATATTATGTAAAAAATATTATATAAATTCGTAAATTATAAATTTTTTCTCATACTTAGTAGACACATTATATGTACTTACTTACTTACTTACTTCCGATGGCCGAACAGCCCTTGTAGGACCTTTGCCTCCGAAACAATAGATCTCCAAGCCTTTCTATCCTGAGCAATGGACTGCCAGTCGTCTTTAGTCGATGTTATCTAAAAATCTTTGTCTTGGTCTGCCTAACGGTCTCCTGCCCTCGGGTATACCCTGCAGAATACCTTTAGTCGCCCTTTCTTCTCCGGATCTAACGACGTGGCCAATCTATGCCAATCTTCGAGATCTGATCTCACTTGTGATGAAAGGTTGTTTAGTTGTGGAGCGAATTTCTTCATTACTTTTAAGCCTCCAAGTTCCTTCTGCAATATCTGGTCGTGGACCCAATATTTTTCTTAGAATCCTATTTTCAAAAGACAGAAGTCTTTGTTGGTCTTTTAGGGTCATTGTGGCTGCGCGACTTTTGATTTTCGAGTACATCTCTTCCAGTTCGAGGTGATTACTAGCTACCAATGCCAAATCATCTGCATATCCAAAGATCTTATGATTTACTCCCAAATGGATTCCACCTGATATGTTATTTATGCTGCGTATCACACTCTCCAATGCAATATTAAAAAGCACTGGAGAGAGTAGGTCGCCTTGTCTTAAGCCCTTTCCAACTGTGAAAGTATCCGAGACATCTCCTTGCACTTTGACTGCTGCTTTCGAACCCTTTATACACGCTTCTGTAAGTCTCACTAGCTTTTTTGGAATACCAAAGAGAAGCTTTGTATTTTATATTATATGTACTATCAACAAAAACCACATTCATATTATTATACATTCACACATACCATTATGCTATTTTCCAGAATTTGGGTAGCCAGCGGACCAATTGTACGTGACAAACACGCAAGTTGTTTTGTCCATGTTATTATAAGTTAAGACATTCAGGATGAGTTGATGGTCCGTTGCTGTGGATCAAAATTCCCTATGATTTGCGAATTTTGGAGAGTGTGGAGGTGTTCGAGGAAGGGTTTAAGATCCTATTGATCAGGAGGTCTCATGATTATTTACTGTAGTTTTTCTACAAAACGGCGCACCTTAGAAAAATGTATAGTTGTTTTTATTATTATGAGTGACATACCTCATCGCTGAACTGAATATGTTAAATATCTTGATGTCTTATGCCATGGCTGCCTCTTACAAGACATTCACAACTAACAGAAAAAAATGGGAGACCTATTTTTCACCGAGGTCTCCACGGGATATTATTTATTTATGAATATATTAAATAATAATTAATAGCTTGTTATGAGCACAAATAGCTTTTTAATAAATTTTATATTAGCGCCTAATTATATATTATATTTATTTACTGATTAAACAAACCGTTCTAAACTTCTAACATAATAATACTATGTAAGTCTCTACATAAGTACAATTAGTACACCGACCTGTTGTTAATGAAAACTAAAATACACCTAATTATAACATTATTTAAAATAAGCAATTTACAATTTAAAAAATACCTCCGAATGCGTGTGGGAATCAGAGGCGGCTTATCCCGCAATAACTGTGTGAAAAACATTTAGAGTTTTGCCTACATTTTTGTATTTGCAGTCCTTGACAAAATTAATGGATTTTTTTCAATTTTTGTGACGTCATCTCCGTTGCTCCTACAATTCTGAGGATTACGGCCATTATTTTTCATATATACAGCAAATATCAATGACTTAGTGCATGCTTTAATATAACCAAAATAATATAACTTAATATAAACAAGCAAATCATTTACATATTTCATAGTTTGTGAATGATTTGCTTTTTTGTCGACTTATATATTTTTGAATTTCAAATTGGAATTCGTCATTTAAAATTTTCAAAACAAGTTTAACAACCTTTTAAAGTGTATGCTTTTATGAAAGCATATTAAATTGAAATCTTTTGATTTAACTTTGGTGAATTAACTTCTTTGTTTCGATTAAATCAAAATAAATATCTAGTACGGTTTCGCTCAAAGTTTGAGACCAATTAATCATATTTACTCTGAGATTTAGGCTGTTAATTATAAAGAAATATATTTTGTAAATCAAGTGGATGTTGTTTTATTATGTTATAAGTGGCCATATCAATTTTTTTCGGATGTTTTGTGATTTACTCTTTGAAATACCATATTTATTATTAATTTATGCAAAATATTGAGTGAAAAATAGAATGTTTCTTTTATTTCGCATAAATTAATATAAAATATTTTACATATTAAAGAACTAGGTAATCTTTTCATCCTGGAGTCGCCCCTGTTTGTGGAGATATACATTGCGTGTATTACTCCTCGCTCGTGCTATCATAAATAACAAGTTTATTGAATATAAAATATTTCATTAAATATTTTACAAATGATTTATTATGAACACCTAATTTAAAATCTTTTATGGATAAATTAGGAGTAGAAATATTTTGGAATTCCATAGATTATAAAATAATCATTTTGCTCAGATCTAATACGTTATGAATTGATTCCCTTTTGTGTTTTGTTATGTGCCAATTCTTGTTTGTCAACTGTGTTAAGAATAAGAAATTTCATTTGTGTTGTGTAGATATTTTCGGAACATCTGCCCTTTACAGGATACTCGAAAGCTTACAGAAAAAAATGGGAGAACTATCCTTTACCAGATACTCTAGAGAATTTTACTGAAATCGCTCTAGTTAAATATATGTAAAGAATTGTGAGCAATTATATCGACAGTTATCTAAATAGTTCAATGTAAGTAACATATTGATGTCATTCAATAAGAATATTCAATTAGTTGCCTACAATATTGTGATAGAGTTAAAATGTTCTTTTCAAAATATTTCTCAGGATGATGTGAACTGAATAATATACATAATAGATACAGTAAATAAAAACAAGAATAAACTGCTCATAATTATATTAAAAGTAGCATTCGGTATTCGTACATTAAATGGTAGGTATCACAAGTTGCACATAAGATGCTGGAACAAGCTGCCTCTGGTTCTGCGAGAGGAGGCGAATGCAGAGAGCTTTAGAAGAGTACATTGAAGGAGACCCACCGATCACCCGGATAGCACAGAAGTCTGGGGACTTCCATTTATCCGAACTCTATACTACACAAATTTTGTCCACACCGGAGGCGCCATGGCCTGAGGGGCTGGCCGGCCAGAAACCACTATACCACCGTTACCTCCACGCGTGGAATCTTTTGCCGACAGAAGCAAATACGTTTACGATATAAAACAATCAATAAAATTACAAAAGCATTTTTAAAGCTATAAAATAGATCAAAATTTAAAACAAAATAATACAGATAGAAACAATTTATAAAAAATGAGCAAAGAGCCGACTCGAGGTTTCCGAAAACTTCTTTTGGTATTCATGCCGGTGAACCCAAGGATCGCCGATACTGGAGTCTTCGCAGACACGCTTCCCTCCCGAAGGAACACCTGTCATCTGCCTTTTATATGACATTAAAAAGCTTGCAGAACAGAGTTGGAAATTTATTCTTTGACGAGTATTTAGAAAATTAAGTTAATTATTAAAAGTTGTCGCAATTTTATGAAATTAAAAGCGACAATTATGTTACAATAAATAGACAAGAGATTATTATAGGTTTAATACATACATATGTACAATCTATGCAATAGAATAGTAGAAATCTTATTATTTTGTATGAGTAATCTCCCTTTATTAAATACTTTTGTTAATTTATTAATTCTGTCGATGCAGACGTAGTAGAATTCCATAATAAGATAAATTGAAACATGTGTTTCTTTCTATTATAGATTTAAATCGTGAAAGAGACGTCTTTTGACTTATCACGTCATTATCAATCTCTTGGTAATGATTGATAATGACCTGATAAGTGGAAAGACGTCTCTTTCGCGATTTATAATCTATAGTAGAAAGAAACACTTGTTTCAATTTACTACTACTACTATAATATGTACTATGGTAGCCAGCAGACCAGCTGCATATAATAAACGTACAAGCTGTCCTCTTCGTGCCAATATAAAATCAAGACATTCAGGATAGATAGCAAACTTCTTCACATGACACCCGTAACTTACGGAAGAGACTGGGAGACCAATTCTTTACCGGAACAGATTCAATTAACCTTATTATATGTTAGTCCAGACATTATAATAGCACATTATGATCATATTTCGATATTCTTCTATACAAATATAATGAAAACAAAATTGTTTTTGGTTTTACTATGATTTATTTGTTAAATAAGTTACCTGGTTTCGACCTATGAGGTCATTGTCAAACTCAATGTTAAATAAATCGTAGTAAAACCAAAAACAATTTTGTTTTCATTATATTTATATAATGGAGTTTTACAAAATCAACGTCGACTCAATCAATATTCTGTACAAGTTTAAGAGCTTACAGGTGGTAATTTTATTTTATTTACACATCGCACGTGCGGTCGAGCTAATATTTGGGAACTCACACCTTGTACAAGTCGATCACTTCACAATATTATGTGCATTACTTTTACATGTACGCCTTAATTTGTATTATTCTTAACACCAAACATCTTATGTAATCGAATCTTTATTAAACTATACCACACACGATTTTTGCAATATGTTTAATTTATTCTTAGAAATAACATAATTCATGAAAAATGACACTACTCCATACCTACTGATGGACGAAATTAGGAAAAAAAAAAACTATTTTCTTGACGTAATTTTTTAAAAGACTTTTCCGTAAGTTTTCGAGTGTCCTGTGAAATGCGGGTATTTGAAGTAATATATTGATGAGACATGTCACTTATTCTAAATGTATTTTTTTGTTGGCATGGAAATGACAGCCTGCATATTTATAACATGTAGCTGGTCTATTGGCTACACGACTTGTGGGATATACTGTGATAGTACAGCTTAAACTATTCAGTTATTGGGTTCATAGCCTTTATAAGAAATCATTTAAAAGGTTTTATAGGTTCCCGACCGGTTTCGACACGTTAGTGTCATTTACGAGTAGACTGAATACTAAAAAGTTAACCAACGTATCGAAACCGGTCGCGTACCAATTAGACTTTAAAGGTTTTAATTAAATAATAGTGGAAAACTCGTCATCGTGTCGCGTGATTATCATATTATTGTGGATGCCAATAAAATTAAAATTTGTATGATATTATGCTTTAAATAACACACAGTTTACTTTTCACTAAGATTCATTCAAATCTCGAGCGCTTTCGTCAATGTTAATTTTTTTTTTTAAAAAAAGATATATCTGGGTTTTGTTATAAACCCAAATACAACCTTATACACCTTTCACAGTAAGCTAAAAGCTTGTGTCGTGAAAGGGGAGTTTGCCGGCACCTGGGATAGAACCGCGGACCCCTTGTTCAAGAGGCCGAGACTCTACCTCCAGGCTACCGACGAACTCAAAATGAATTGACATTGACGAAAGCGCTCGAGATTTGAATAAATCTTAGTGAAAAGTTAACTGTGTGTTATTTAAAGTATAATATCATCATAATGAATTTTCACTCTGTGAATGTACAAACTTTAGAGTTATTAAAATTTGTAGTTAGTCATTATTAATTGATTAAATACTTATACGTGAAAATTAACAGCTATTTTAATATCTTCTTTTTGAAATTGAAATGAATTTACACAACGTTAACGCACCAAATTTAAATTATATAAATGTTTAAATCCAAATATATTTAAAAGAAAAATAAACAATATCCGTCCGTTAGATGATAATGTTATGATAAAGACCTTGAGTAAGGTTGTCTGATTATTGGAATATTTCTCACAGAAATTTAATAAAATGTTATAATATAAATATATGTAGGTATTTAGTTCACACCGTCCAGTGTCTGGGATGGCTCACTATCAGATGTAAACATCACCGCACCGCAATAATGCACTTGTAATATTATTATTGCGGAATAAAACATTCATCGGTAGATAGGTACCTACGTAAACAAATGCAGCATCCAAACAATTGTTTAATGATATGAATTAAATAACATCGTTAATAGATACTTATTACACGCACCAGCGATATTTACTTTCTTACTTACTGCTAACCCTCTTCTCTCCACGTGTGGAAAAGTTTTGAAGAGGCCTCTTCATAAATATTCCATACTCTTCTATAATATTTAAAATGAAACACAATATATAGTTATTCCACTGTTGACTTTATTTATTTTTGCGAGCCGGCTTTCAATAGCTTCCGCTCTCATCGTCAGGCAAAAGTAAAGTGAACCTCTATAATAATGCACATCTCTGATAAGGGTTTTCTGTGGTTTCCCCGTTATCGTACAAAGGCAAATGCTGGAAATGTTTGATATAAGACCGTCCACAGCGGCTCATAATTATTATTATATGGTTGACGATACATGATAATAACACATCTTTTTAATTTTTACCTATTGTTTTCTGTTTGTCACAATATACTTAACTTGTAATGAAGCTTCACTTTACTTTTGCCTGACGATGAGAGCGGAAGCTCTTGAAAGTCGGCTAGCAAAAATAAATAAAGTTAACAGTGGAATAACTATATATTGTGTTTCATTTAAAAAAATATATTAATATGAACTTCCACCAAGAACCGTCGGTCGATAAATTAAACTTTATACTTTTCTATCTCGAGCAACACGATACCACTGTTTTCCCAATATATCACAACATCTAGACAATATCGTCAACCCATCATTTTTGGGGTCTTCCTACGCTTCTTTTGTCCTCCCACGACCTCATTTCAAGGGATATTTACTGGGTGTTTTTCTTGAGTACTATTATAAGGGTTCGTTGGAAGAGATCGCGCCTTTGCGATAAACTCGCCCTCTGTATATTGATTGTATTTAATTTGAATGTATACCTTTTATGTAATTGTTTTTAATCAATGTACAGTAAAGAATGAATGAATTAATAAATAAGGTGCTAATAATATTCTATCACGGCATATCCCACAAGTGGAGTAGCCAGCAGACCAGCCGCATGCAATAAACATACAAGCTGTCTTCATCGTACCTACAAAAAATTAAGACATCGAGGAAGGGTGGCAAACATCATCACTGAATTCAAGATTTAAAATGTCTTTATTTTGTCGAACACGTGCCTTTTACAGAACACTCGAAGATTTACGGAAAAGAGTGAGACATCCAGTGTGGGTCTAAGCATGTCCAATAAATCGTTTCCACCTCTCCTTCTCCTTCACCTCTCGTCTCCAATTGGTCATCACAGAACTCGCAAGTCTTTTTCGACCCCATCCATTCATCTCAGATTTGGCTCCCTGTTACTTCTCATGCCAAAGGGCTTTATAGAATATCCTTTTTATTGTTGTGGTATGTTCATGTACTTGGTGATGTGTATATCTTATTTATTTTATTTATTTAGTAATTCTTTACTGTACATTGATTACAAGACATACAACTTTGTAAAAAAAATGCATTGAAATAAGATATACCTAATCAACTCTTGATACAGTTTAAAGATGCTGGATATGGTACGTCATTTTCTTCTTTTGTTTTATCCTCATTGCGGTGTTCTTATTATTTGTTACATAATAAAGTTTATTTTTAATTACAAGTGACTTTAAATTTCCAACAAATATAAAGAAATAGAGTTTGTGATTGTATCTACTCAGCCATGTTCCGTTTTTGCATAGACAACATAACATATTAGATTATTTGTTTTTGACGAAACTAAAGTTAACGTTAAAAGCTTTATCGAGCTTTGCAGTAATATTATGCATTTTTATTCCATAAATTTGATGATCGCCTTATTATTCTAGATGATATGATCTACGTAGTATGTACCGGGCAGTGCAACTTTTCTTCCATCCTTGGGTGCGTCCCCCGACCGTGTAACCCGTTATTCGTAACGGAAAGGAACATAATATTATACTCGTATTATATCAATGTAATCATTCATCATTGTCTTTATTTAGCATAATATATAATTATTATATGTATTGTTATTATTAAATGTACACGTAAACCTATTGGATATATACAGGGTGTATGTTCAAAATACTTAGCTTTTCGTTTTTGATGGCTTAAATTACACAGTCTCATACCAACAAAGTCAGAATTAGTTGGAAGATATCGCAATCGAGCGAAAAGGTCGTGAATTGTATATTGATGTTATTTTTACAATTAACCATTTTATGAGGTCACCAATGTAAATTTAACACATGAAACTACTATATAAGGCTGAGAAAAGACAACGTCACCTCATTTGGTAGTGCCCCGGACGGAACTTGAACCCGCAACCCAAATTGCCACATTTGCATCTTATTTATAATAATAATAATAATAATAAACTTTATGTGTATTGTAAACTTTTTGTCTATATATGAATGTATATATGTTTGCTTTGTGTTCTGTATCATATACAAGTATTGTATTTGAATTGTAAATATGTGTCTCAATTGTATACCTAACTGGTTGGTTGTCAGATATTGTCTGCAGGCAATAAACCCGCCATTTGTACTACTCAAATGTACAATAAAGATTATCTTATTTTTATTTTATTTTATTGTCGCGAGATGTGCTTTGTCCAATTAAACTACATATACACAAGAAGTGTGCGGTTTAATTCTCAGGTGCAGGCAAACTTCCCTTTCACGACACAAGCTTTTAGCTTACTGTGAAAGCTGTATGAGGTTGTATGAGGACTTATAACGAAAACCCAGATATATCTTTTTTTCATCATGCATCATGGAATAGTTAGTTGTAAAAATAATATCGATATTTTTTTTTCTCGGCTATCCACACGCTACCTAGTGACTTGATATCGATAAAAATTAAACGTTTAATTTGTGAGTGTATAATGGATGACGAACATCCTGTATGACATTTTACAGAGGGTTTTGCCTTCAATATCGTAATAATAAAATATGTTAATTATATAATACATTTGATACGAGTATTCTGCCGAGAAATGTAGAAATATTTAATCTAATTTAGAAGATCTGACTGAGTGAAGTTATGCATTCATATTATTATTGGATCAACAGAATATAATTATTATTCATCTTTATCTATAGATGCAGGTACTCTGACATCCTCAAGATCAGGGGTGGGCAAACAGTCGATCTCAAGTGGTTTTATGAGTTTCGCGCGCATACTTTTTAAAAATAAGGTTCTCACCTTTGAAAGGTCGACTAACAATAATACCAGATTTTGGAAAAATACTCTTAACAAACCCGAGGAGAACGTTAAATATTTCAAATACCTTTTTCAAATTAAGTAACGGGAGAAGGGTAGAAATTAAGAGTTCAAGAGAAATTATGAAATATTGATTCTGAAAATTTTAAAAGAGGTCCTACTTATTTTGGAAAATTCGAAAAATTATTTAACAAAACCGAAAAAATCGTGAAATGTATACAATTCTTAACTATAAATTTTTGAAAATCTGGTGACAATGAAGGAAGGAGAGTAGAAATATAGAATATAGGGAAAACCATAAAATCTAAACAGCTTTTTTGCTTGTAAGTCGATAGCTTCTTGTTTAATATTTTTGTTGTAGATCACTGATGATGTAAGTCTGCCCACCCCTGCTGACGATAATTTTATAGGAAATATTCTATTTTGATGGAAACCGACTAACAGATAAGGTCAAATCTCAATAATTGTAGGCTGTATCTAAGTACTTAAAAACAAAACGTAGTTCATTCAACAATAAGACTTGGAAAGATATCTCTACGCTTGTGAATTAGTTCAGATCGACCGAAATTATGTATGACACGCTATAACATAACATGTACAGACAACTTACTCACAGATAGAGTTAGGCCCAAACTAAAATCTGAATCTTGTATTATGAGTTCCTACTAATGCGACCCCTATTTTTTTGCAAATATAATGTAGCCTATGTCATCCGGGGATAGTGTAGCTTCCCAACAGTGAAAGATTTTTTTAAATCAGTTCAGTAGTTTCGGAGCCTATTCAATGCAAACAATCAAATCTTTCCTCTTTATAATATTAGTATAGATACACAAAACACACATACATGTCACATGTTCTAAAAATGTTATTCTTCATTTCGTTGTGCTTGGGAATCGAACCCGGAACCTCAAGACTCAAAGCCAAGAGTGCTACCTCCGCGCCACGCCAGCAGACTTTTAGAAAACTCGTGAATTATATTTTAATTGATTGTATTATTATTCTGTTATGTTGCATGATACAGGAGAGCAGGTTGCGATGGTATGGCCATGTGCCCAGGAAACCACCTGAGTATGTAGGCAAAAAAGCACAATGTATAGAGGTTATCGGCAAGAGGCCAAAGCGCAGATGGCGTGAAGGGGTGAGACAAGACATGCAAAACTGTGATGTTTCCCATGAGGATGCACTTGACAGAAACAAGTGGCGAAACAAAACAAGAAACGCAGATGCCACCACCATGTGGGACTAATAATTACACAAGGAGAAGAAGAAGTTTGTAATGATAAAGTGTCATATTTAATAAAGTCTTATTTTGATCATTATTTGAAACGAAAATACAACATGTTATTAATTGAAAAACACCTTATTTATGTCGGTATTGCTGGACAATGAGAAAAATATTCACAGCAAGATATTTTAATCTTAATACGATTTAACTGAAATTCATTCGTGCAAATATAGATCAAAAGCTTTGAAAATAAGTATATCCAAAGTTGTAAGTACAAAGTACACAATAATTTTATTGTTATTTTAATAACAAAAATACACAGGGAAAATATTCAAATTTATCGGCGGGTGAATCGCTACAAGAGTTTTTCAATAATACTGTATTGATACCGTGAGAATATGAAGATAAACTGGACCACATTGTTTATATTAGTATTATTTATTCATACAAGAGTTAAATGGTTCTCACACACAAAATATTTATTAAATTATAAGTGAGTATCTATAGAAATACTTCATATTACAATAAGAACAAGAATTTGAAATATATTTTGAACTTCTCCAGATTTATCTTTTAGTAGCTTACTGTGAAAGGTGTATAAGGTTGTATTTGGATTTATAACAAAAGCCAAGATATATCTTTTTTCTAAAAAAAAAACATTCCAATTAATGAGTGTGTTCAATTGGAATGATTAATCTGGAGTAGTTCAAAATATGTTTGACATTTACACTTCTAGTAAGTAAAAAATCCAATTCCCGACATCCAATTGTGTCAAAAAATTTATAACATAAATAAAAGCAAGAATTTGTGTACGAGTATTTCAAATATTTAATATTTTTTTTGAATATTTAATTGATTTTGGAAACAACGCACAGATGACAAAACCAACCAGACATCTCCAATTGGAGAACCATGTTTAAGTACGCAATGTAACATTGTTCAAAATCTAATCGGAAAAAGTTAGCAAAGCATCTCAACGCTTAAAAATTGTCTCTTAAGTTGGATTGAGTGGTTATTTCCGGTCTCAATGTTCGGTTAACATTTAATGCAAATCAAAGAAGAAACATTTTATTTGAAATCTTATATGTTTATTTCAAAAAGCCACACTTTAACGCTAAATTTATATAAAAAGCATTCGATTGTAGATGTATGTATGTTGGTTTATCAAATACAAATTGTTGTTCAATGTATTGATTGCATGGTGATTTGATGGTGATATAAAATAGTTTAATGATAAGCAAATTCTTGCAACATGACACCTCTTTAAATATTGTGTATAGGAGCCATTAGTTTTATCAAAAACTATAAAACATACCTGCATATTTTTTTAGTAACAACTTCCATCAATTTTACATCAGCTTTTATCAATATACGTATCCAAAATACATTAAAGTCTATTTGCAGCTTTTTTATAAATTTAGACGCTAAATTATTAAATGCATTTAGTATCTTATTTTTCTAGTATTATTGTGCATTTTAAAAGAAAAATTGTTTTGCAGCATAATGACACAGTAGTGGGCTTTCAATTGAAAGATTCCGGATTCGAAATTCTTCAATTCTTTCACTGCCGACTTACTCCACTTTTTTTTTTTAAAAAAAGATATATCTGGCTTTTAAGAGTCAAGCATCTGGATTTGAATTTTAATAGATATGTATTCTAAAAAATATTTATTATTAGAGTACCATATTAGGTCTCAGTAGCTTGACCCCTTATACCAGGAAAAATTCTGATTGGGGCAATGCTTATGGTTTATTATTATGTGTAGTAGTTTTTTTTTTAAACATATATCTGGGTTTTGTTATAAAACCAAATACAACCTTATACACCTTTCACAGCAAGCTAAAAGCTTGTGTCATGAAAGGGGAGTTTGCCGGCACCTGGGATCGAACCACGGACCCCGTGTTCACGAGGTCGAGACTCTTTCTCCAGGCTACCAACGAACTCAAGTTGATTGTTTAAATTTTATGTACCTTTTATTATTATTGTGTTAAATAAATAAATAAAATTATTTTGGTGTAAACACAAATAAATTCCTTTGCATTGTACTAGATTTATAATAAGAATAATAAGTAAGTAATCAAAAGGTCATTTCTGCGATATGTTAATGTATTTTATGAAGTCTGGACAGATTGCGTCATTCAGAAACAACGACTAACACATTCCAGTAGGCCTTGTCAAAACACATTTAAGCGTTACGTTTTCGTTTCGTTTTCGTTCAAACGCGGACGACGTTGCGAGAAGGTGTCAATTTCCATAGCTACTTGTGTATTTTAGCTACGAAAATTCACGCGTTCTCGCAACCTCGTCTTGTTTGAACGAAAACGTAACGCTTAAATGTGTTTTGACTAAGCCCACATAACTCAACATGTAGATAATATGTCTTATAGTCGAGAAAAACGCACATTTTTGTCATTTTGGTATATTTTTGTTATACTTTATAGGTATACGGCAGAAAGTGAAGTATACTATATTATAATAATCGCACTGTTAGAGGCACATGTTGTCTTTGTTCCGTACAATTAGCAATAAATATTTCTTGTGGAATTGAAAATTGGTACATTATTTTTTAACATTAACTTAACTGTGTCGGTGTTGTAGGTAGTAGAATTCCATAGCTAAATAAATAAAACAAATGTTTTATTCTACTATTCGATTTATTTACGAGGGAGACGTTTTTCCAGACACCTATTAAATAATCGACAATGCCCTAACAAGACGAAAGACGTCACCTCTCTTATAAATAAATCGTATAGTAGAATAAAACATTTTTTTTTATTTATTCCATTATTTTGTTAACTTTAATGTTTATTCTCCATTGATAATGTAATGGGTTCTTAGTTGTATGTTTACTTTTTTATATTTTTATATTTATATGTAAATAATATAATTTTTTGTAAAAAGCCGTTTATTTTATAAAAGAAATAAATAAATTCTTTATTCTTTTCCATCATCCGTAGGCCACTATTTGGGCACTTGGAATCGTCAGTTTTTACAATGTTTTTCTTTTTAACAAATTGAAAAAATCACTTTCAGTAACATCATACATATGTTATGGAAACGACAAAAAAAATACAAAAAAGAATTATGTAGTATATCAAAGTTATTTCAAGTGTAAAGGGCTCAAAAATAACTTCACGTCAGTATATTCAAATCAATATAAACAAATGAGTCAAATTGAATATAAATCGGTCAGTGCTAAATAGGGTGAACAGTCCCATTTAGCATTTCGTCAATGTTGTAAAAAGCTTTTCCAACAAGATACTTCTTCACCTCTCTCTCTGATACATTTTGTAATTGAGTGCCTTTATATTGTTGGGCAATTTATTATATAGACGTACACTGAGACATATAAAACTTTTTGACATTTTAGCTAATCTATGTTCAAGGGGTTGAATATTTAATTTATAAAAGAAACCATGTTTATTTACAGTTATTTGTTTGTGGAATTGATAGAGTGGAGATGATTACATGTTATTCAATAAATAATTCAATATTCAATAAATACTTTATTAAATCAATATTAATGTACAAACGTTGAAACAATATATCACCTATTAGCTTCAATTAAGTTGCAGAAGCCTCACTAGGTTGCCCTGTATCGAGGCGTGCTGAGTAAAAAATATAAAGAAAAAAAAACATACAATCAACAAGGATTACCAATGTATTAATACCAATTAAATCAAAATTTTCATGTTGTTTAGTTGTGTAACTGGAGATTCAATAAATTCACAATTTTAGTATCAGATGTCTGTCTTGAAAAAAAGGTTTATCTATAACCCTCACTATTTCTTTCTACTTGAAAACTTACGCAGATAACAAGTAAGCGTGAGCTGTATTTTAACCCGAGACTCCAGACTCCCAATTTTTTTATTATTGTATCTTTATTCGTTATCATATTTTGATAATATAAAACTAATATGCACACTAAATAAATAATTATAAAAATCCATTGAGATGACAATAATGCTAATCTCGTTAAATAAACACATAAAAATTGCAGAATTATTTTTTATTACTCGTTTTATATCGCCGATTACTTTGATGTAATTTTTATTTCTTTATAATATACTATGTGTATAATTTTTATATAAATGTGTGTATATATGTGTGTGTGTGTTTGTGTGTGTGTAACTCTGAAGATTTATTTATTTATTTATCCTCTTTGCACATAATTATTCAACTTATAACGAAGATAATATTTCTATCTCTATAATTATAATGACACATCTTTTTTTATCCTTTGCGCTTTTATAGGTAGTTTATTTGCAACCATAAAGTAATAAATCTTTATTGAAATATACGCACTTTCGTCATATAACATTTATGTTTTAGAATGAAAGCTTCGCATAATTTATCATTTGATGCTAAGTATAACATAACATAACATACATAGACAACTCACACAGATCGAGCTAGTCCCAAACTAAGATGAATCTTGTATTATGGGTACTAACGCGACGATACACACATATACAATGCACTACACACATATACATGTAACACCCAGACCCAGGACAATTTGAAAAAGGTCATTCTTCACTTTGCCCTGGCCGGGAATCGAACCCGGGACCTCGTGACTCAAAAGCAAGAGCGTTACCTCCACGCCACACCGGCCGACCAGTAGATGTACGCATTTTGACTGATCAAAAATAGCAGAATCGATGAAGAAAATTAGCATAATAAAAAGAGGTGCGAATACTTAGAGTAGACATGAGTTATGTGTAAGATATAAATATAAAATAATGCTTTTGAATTGCTTACTTACTAACTTTTCGGGTATGGACTTCAGACCTTCCCACTCCAGTATGCAGAGACTTACATCTATTTTGAACCTTTTTAAAAAAAGGGCAGTAGGTACCTGTTACATACCGCGTGCTGTACCTGGAGATATGTATCTCCATAACGACACATATATGCACAAACGAGATATAATATCGCATTGAAGCGAGAAATGCTACCCCGAGGGAGCACTCTAGATTTAGCGGCCACACACCAAAAACTTTGGTGCAAAAATGGAAGGGAAGATATGGGAATATACCTTCCTCTCTATGCAGTATCGTTAATTTCTTAAAGGGGATATTAGGGTACCAAAGAAAGTTCTTCTACTATTATCATCTATTTTGAACTACTAACTATTTTGTTTATTTATTTTTATTTATTTATTTATTTTCAACATCTCCCGTAGGTCCTTTACAGGACACTTGGGTTCATCAACATTACAATAATACAACAAGAAGGAAAACATTAATACAACAGAAAGGGCGTAACAGACACCATAGACAATTAAAAATATTGAAAAGTCAAGACACAATAAAATAATCATAGACACATATTTTTTTTCTTCAGTACTAAAAGGATGTAAAGGGTCCCTTTAGCACCATGTCGAAGTGTAAAAAATATTTCATTAAAGTTAATAACAAATCCACATCAAAAAACAAAAAAATTATGAAAATAAATTATAACAAAGGAGTGTATGCTTCACTAAAAAATTAAGCCTGTAGTAAGAACATTAGAACAAAGTCATTTCGCAAGAACAAAGTCAGGGTTAGACAAGACAATTTTATGTTAGTATAATAATAATGTTATTAGTAAGTTATTGAGTTAGTACAATATGTTATTGAAGACATGTTAAATTGTTGGTTAAAATCTCGTCAATAGAGTAGAAAGCATTGCTAACAAGATACTTTTTTACCTCTCTCTTGAAGCATAGAAAATCGAGTGATTTGAGGTGGACTGGAAGGTTGTTATATAGTCTCACACTCATGCAGATAAAACTCTTTGATACTTTAGCCAAACTGTGGCCAGGAGGACGAATCAACTCCTTTGCTCGTGTATTATAATTGTGGTAATCTGAGTTTAATGGTGTATTATTTATATGGTGTATTATTTATAGTAATGTAGTAATGAGCATGTAAGATGTCCTCTCCATGCCAACAAAAAATTAAGACATTCAGGATGGTCCCTGAATTTAAGATGTAAAATGTGTCTATTTTTTAAGAACATTTGACATTCGAAAGCTTACGGAAATGAGAAGTAGACCAATTCTTTGCTGAGCGTTCCGCGGTTTTAGAGTTGAAAAAAAGAATTTTATAAATGTTAGTGTAACATAAATCAATCAAACAAACGTAACTGTCATTTTTACATGTAGGTAATTGAAACTTGCAGTAGTAACTGCATACTTACCTAGATCTTTATTGGATATTAACTTACAGTATAAAATAATATGTTCTGACAAAAAGTAAATCAGTCCATCGCGACAATTAATAATAAAAACGTAGACGTTAAATAAACTGTTACATTTTCCAATAAACTTCTTTAATAATAATTATCGTTAATGTCACTCTTGCTAACAAACAGATTTCTCTTAGTGTGATAATTTGAAAATATAATATTATTCTTAATTCTTGCTATCTACATTCATGTAGGTATTAGCAAACTTTGCTGGTTTATGTGCCAACTTTTTTATCTATTTGTATCACCAATGTATTGTTACATTTGTATGTTTGCGTAAACTATAAAATAAAATAAAATAAAAAAGATACAGCACTGCTTCATAATTTAAAACAATAATTAAGTCTTTCTTAAAAGTTTAATTTATCTACCGACGGTTCTTGGTGGAAGTTCATATTAATAATTTTAAAATGAAACACAATATGTAGTTATTCCACTAGTGACTTTATTTATTTTTGCGAGCCGGCTTTCAAGAGCTTCCGGTCTCATCGTCAGGCAAAAGTAAAGTTTTGCCTGACTTTACTTTTGCCTGACGATGAGAACGGAAGCTCTTGAAAGCCGGCTCGCAAAAATAAATAAAGTCAATAGTGGAATAACTACATATTGTGTTTCATTTTAAAATTATTAAGTCTTTCTTTATTGAAAATTCTTATTAACAAAAATTCGTATAATATATTAATAAGCAAAGGGCATCAAAATATACATAAGAATTCGTCTACGTATATTTTATTCGTCTATGTTTATTAATTCGTCACTAGTTGTAAGGCTGTGTTGTGGTAGAAAACAGCTGACTTATCTACTACTACTACACCATCATGACATATCTTACAAATAGGATGACCAGCAGTCCAACTGCATGTTATAAACATGCAAACCGTTCTCCCGTACCAAAAAAAAATACAATGTGTAAGATAATACATAGATGTCAAACCTCATTGCTCAATTTAAAATGAAAAATGTATTTTATTTTTAAGCACCTGCCTTTTGTAACACAATCTTGTAAGACAAAAATAAACAAAACACCTTGAACTCGTAATCCATGTGCTTTGTCCAATTATTTTTATTTTTTTTATTTATTTATTCTTTACTGTACATTGATAACAAGCAAATTCACACAAAAATACATTTAAAACAACGACAATCATACAATCAATATACAGAGGGCGAGTTTATCGCAGAGGCGCGATTTCTTCCAACTAACCCTATTTCAGTTAAATTAAACTACCAGGAGACTCGCTAAAGGCCTCGAAATTTTCTTTTACAAACCACAATGACAGACAGCTTCACGCGTAGGTATTGTTCTGAAATAGCCGAGTATTCGTATCGCTCTGGTACATACTTAATAATTTCTATTCTCATGCTGGCAGTCACATATGTAATATAGGCAAGATGGTGATATTAATAATATGTGTTACATAGGTTAGTTGTGTGATAGACAGAATCACACATAGTAATAATATAGGTATTATGTATTGGATATCAGTGGCTTATCTAAGGTTTTTGAGAGCCCTGTAAAATACAGGCGTTCGTAAAATTCTCACGTACATAAGATATTTATCATGTACAATTCGCAGTTAGTCTGCTAGACACCCAACTTGTAGGGTACCACGTGATGGTATAGTAGTAGGTAGTAGTAGAAGTCAAGGGTTTTTATATAAGATAGGCTCACCGTTCTTACAAATTTTTTAAATAAGTAGGTTTCTATAAATTATGTTTAATAAAAGCAAAGCAATAAATGTAACTAACATAACATAAAATCCCCTTTCACGACACAAGCTTTTAGTAGCTTACTGTGAAATGTGTATAAGGTTGTATTTGGGTTTATAACAAAAACCCAGATATATCTTTACAAAAAAAAACATAACATACATAGACAATTCACACAGATCGAGCTAGTCCCAAACTAAGAAATAAATCTTGTATTATGGGTACTAACGCGACGATACACACATATACACACATATATTTTTAAATCTTTTTATACGCGGCGGCAGAATTGCCGCCGCGTATAAAAGTTATTATGGTTTTATCATAATAGAGCCTATAATTTTGATTTTCTAAAACCGGTTCCGGGTTGTATTTAAAATAAGGTATTACATTATTTGAGTTTAAAAGATTATGTTTAATAGCTAAATTTTGATGTATAATTTTTGCGACGTGATTATGTCTATAAGTATACTCAGTTTGAGCGAGAGTGGAACAACCCGAAACTATGTGTTGAATTGTTTCTGGTTTGGCCAGACATTTTCTACACGAATCATCAATTATGTTTTGATTTTTTATAATATATTTTTGATAATTTTTTGTATTTATTACCTGATCTTGAATTGCTAGCATAAAACCCTCGGTTTCTCCATACAATTCCCCAATGGTCAACCACCTGTTTGACGCATATTTGTCAACATAAGATTGGTTGAGATCATTGAGGTGTCTAGCATGAAGTTCCTTCCTACCCCAAGATTCTAACAAAATATTTAAATAGTTTAATCGCGGACCTACTGTTTCGTCATTTAAATTTAAAGGTGTATGATTTTTATCGGCCTGTATTATAATTTTATGTAATATAGAATTATTTTGTTTGTTCTTAAAAAATGTTTTAAGGGATTCTATTTGATTATTATGTAAAGAGGAAATGTTAACAATTCCTCTTCCTCCTATACTCCTAGGCAGAACCAACCTTTCTTTCGCGGAATTTGGATGATGATACCTATTTTTTGTTAGTTGTGTTCTAATAAGTCTATTATTTCATTAATATTCTTTATCTATTATATTATTATAGAAAAGTTATTACTTATTGATTTATATATTGCTTGAATCGGTGGTTTTACTGTTCATTGATGTGTTTTATTTTACTAATTTTATTAATTGTATTATAATATGATTGATCATTATGTTTAACTTTTCTCTTATCTTGTCTTATCCTATCTTATTATTATATTTCTTTGTTTTTGTTGTTAGTTTTGTGTCTTAGTTGCTTTGAATTTTTAAAACTGTGGTAATATAGGGGGACTCTTGTGGTCTATATTTCATTTAATTTTAATTGTTGTAATACTTGTTGTGTTGACTGTTTGTTCCCTTCGAGAAAATAAATAAATAAAAAATAAAATAAATATACATGTAACACCCAGACCCAGGACAATTTGAAAAAGGTCGTTCTTCACTTTGACCTGGCCGGGAATCGAACCCGGGACCTCGTGACTCAAAGGCAAGAGCGTTACCTTCGCGCTACACCGGCCAACCAAAAAATTGAAAAAAAACTGAACAAAAAATTACTTTATTATTGATTACATTATGTAATGGTCACCTATCCAAGCTTTGTTTCGGTGATCGGTAGAGAACCAATAAATTCTACATGCTAAGATTTTTTTGTTTTGATGAACTGGAATATTTTTCCGTTTAATCACGAATAAAATTAAAAAGTAAAATTCTATACACTGAGCAAGGTAAAAGCATATGTCTCAAACATAACCTCTTTGGGTTAGTTGAAAGAGCTAGCGCCTTTGCGATGAACTCGCCCTCTGTATATTGATTGTATTTAATTTGAATGTATACCTTTTATGTAATTGTTATTAATCAATGTACAGTAAAGAATAAATAAATAATAATTAAAAAAACAAATGATAAATTGAACATAACGAAAGATTTACTTTACAGAATTTACAGAATCGCCTCGAATTCAGTCACATGGTACATGCAAAATTTAAATTAATCGAATTATAGACTAAACAAATTTATACATAATTTTGACATTTTCCAAATTATTTCTAAGTTTAAATACTTGGGTTTTATGGAAGGCACGTCACTGAGTTAGATGTAGCATAGTATAATAAGTATATTGTATTGCAATGAGAATATATGCCAGTAGGTAAATCCAGTAACAATATAGAAATCAATTATTATACTACAAATGTAATAGATAGTAATATTGTTTGTTACCTTCGCTTACATACTACTTGATGAGTAACTAGATAATATTATAAAAAAAACTTATTAGCAACTAGCAATCTTATCTTGTAGCATATAATTCACAATATTCATTCATTAAATCACAATATTCATCAATTAATACCTGCATATCAAACAGTCTCTGTATACAATTGAGACGTTGATCCTGACTAGGACATGTTCTTAAAACGACAATGACAACGGTAGGAAACCATAATCTGGTTGCTGATCCAACTATACAGCCTCCAGGTTGTACGTCGCCCAGAAAATTCTGGTGCATTTTCAACAGAATAAGAAGTGGTGTCGAATGTCCAGCATCGCAACTACATCAATGGGAACTCGCTGACTCTTCGTAATGTGTGTGTGGTGCTGACCAAACAACATACGAAGTTCGTTAGTGAATACATGTCCCTAATTATACTCTATTATTTGTTGAAGGGTGTTTGTGTTCACACTGTGAAAATTCATATTCATATAAGACAATCAATTTACAAGACAAGAAAACGTTAGAGTTTGAATAAATGTGGTGAAAATTATAACAGTGTTTTGATTGTCTTATAAATACTCTATTATGATGGGTTGTAAGCGCTTAGTTTAGAGTCGGACGTTGGGATTTCATGACTACGGGGTCTTGAGATATGAATATGATTGGTATTACCCATAAGTAGAAGCAGATATTAAAATTGCACACTGAGAAAAATACTAACGAAATTTCACAACGAATCATTGGTACGTACTATCAGATTAGGACCAGAGATCGTACAAACGATTCACTAGTACGAATCTATAATATTAACTATTCGCAAACAAGTTGTTGGTAAATTTACCAATGATTTGTTTGCGAAGAGTTAATATTATAGATTTATACCAATGAATCGTTTGTGCGATCTCTGGTCCTAATATGATAGTACCGTACCAATGATTCGTTTTGAGTATTTTTCTCAGTGCACTGTTTTTTTCGCCCATAATATCAGAGCATCAAGATTGCCGTACTAGGGATGAAGTAGTTCAAAGAGCGTAAAGACACTCTGAATTTAAAAATCTGATTTTAATGTTATGTGCTTTGGAGTTAAATGACATTTGAATGAATGTATCGATTGAAATCATGAAAGAAATTACACCCCTGAAAATGATTAAACTATATCGAAAAAATAAAACAGGTGTTTTATTCTACTAAAGATTTATTTTGTGAGAGAGACGTCTTTCGTCTTATGAGGATTGACAATGTCCTCATAAGACGAAAGATTTATTTTGTGAGAAGATCTCACAAAATAAATCTTTAGTAGAATAAAACACCTGTTTTATTTTTTGGATATGGAATTCTACTACCTAAACACCGACACAGTGAATAGATTAAACTATAGATGCGAATAGACTAAGAAGAAACCTATTTTATTTAATAATAAAATTAATGTATTACAGAACACTGTTTTACTTCCACTTCACTTTATTTAAATGTCAGAACGTTTTCGAACATTAACTGTTCATTATCGATGACAATGTAATACAATTTAAATAAAGTGAAGTGGAAGTAAAACAGTGTTCTGTAATACATTAATTTTATTATTTTATAAAATGACGTTCCACAAGGTTTCTCTCGAAAATTTCGAAAATCTATTTTATTTCTTTTATTGATCCTTATTTACTTGCTTACCGCTAGCTTTCTTCTCTCTATTGAAGGATATAGGCCACTTCCAAACTACGTAATAGTGATATTATAGAAATGCGTTTTTTATTTACAAAATAAAATAAAAATAAAATCAAGATTATATCTTTCACCAAGTATTTTTAAATTAAGTTTTTTTATAGTCTCGTAAAGAACTAGTAACTATTTTAATATTTCCTAATATGATAGTGAATAAGTGATATCGTCTATACAGCAAGTATGGAGTGAGAAGGCAGTACTAGTTTGAATAATATGTTTTCGCCATTACTATGTCAAACTACAAAACAGCTTTTACTTAACTAATTTGCAAAGAAGAAGATGAAACAATTAAACTATTGTTGTGCATCAGCACCTACGTACTAAACCTATCTACAATCTGGAGTTCGTCGGTAGTCTGGGGGTAGAGTCTCGGCCTTGTGAACAAGGTGTCTGGGGTTCGATCCCAGGTGTCGGCAAACTCCCCTTTCACGACACAAGCTTTTAGCTTACTGTGAAAGGTGTATAAGGTTGTATTTGGGTTTATAACAAAACTCAGATATATCTTTTAAAAAAAAAATTAAAAAATAAAAATAATATATTTAAATGCCTTGAAGTAAAAGAAGTGGGAAGATTCAAGAAGGAATAAAGTATATAATTCACGCAGACCATAATATTATTCAGGACGTGGATGTAATGTCCTAGAATTGATAAAATCTTCAACAAACATCAATATCATGTTTGCAGGTTGCTTAAATTTTTGCCGACGGATAACTCAGAATATAAAATAGTTATCTCATATCATTGAAACGACTGAAATAAAAACGATCATTTACAAACTACCTTATTTATTAATTATTTTTTTACTGTACATTAGTTACAAACAAATCCATAGAAAACAGGTACGATCAAAGCAAATTCAATCAATGTACAAAGGGCTAATTAAAAGCAAAACCGCGATGTTTTCCAACTAACCCAACTTTGCATCTACATATATAAAAAAATAAAACTATACAATACACGCCGTATGCCATGTGTGGTAAATGTAATATTGGAATTAAAAAAATTCACCTACGTGTAAACGATTGATTTGTTGAGTTGACGTTTATTCTGAAAAAATCCATATTAATTTATGGAAATATGACAATGACTTTGTAAGTCGAAACCAGTTTACTATAACGTTTATTAAATATAGTCAACTCAAAACAGTTTGTGTTTATTTCCATTAAAAAATGTAAAATTTAATTAATATATTATTAATATTATTGTAATTTCATATTGAGTAAATACATTATTATAATGATACACATTACATATTAATTGTAATTACATTTTATTGTATTCTCTCAGTATATTAACATATGTTCCTACCCACTTTTCCCTCTGCTATTTCCTCTCTTTTGTCTACAGTAGGAATTTATTTAAATCAATATTATGTTAATTAATCAGTTAATTAATTGATTGCTCTCACACTAACACGACTACTGTCTCTCACTTGTTCTTTACGTTATTAATTATATACAATTATTATCCATGGAAAACCGTGAAACACCCGGCAAATAACTGATCTCTCACTCTTTTACATAAGTTTTCAGCTGTCCTGTAAAAGGCAGGTGTTAGAAAAAAAAAATTATTTATTTATTTATTTATCACTTGCCTTTGAGTTACGAGGTCCCGGGTTCGATTCCCGGCCAGGGCAAAATGAAGAATGACCTTTTTCAAATTGTCCTGGGTCTGGGTGCTACATGTATATGTGTTCAGTGCATTGTTTATATGTGTATCGTCGTGTTAGTTCCCATAATACAAGACTAATATCTAAGTTTGGGACTAGCTCGGTCTATGTGAATTGTCTATACATGTTATGTTATAACTAAACGATATTTTGCATTGTAAAAATGGCAGAAAGATTCCAACCAAAACGTGTCATAACCTGAAACTATACCTCTCAAAAGAAATAACTAAATAACAACCTTATTAACATTTATATTCTAGATAAAAAAGATCAATTAATTTGAAATTTGAACCCCGTCGGCAACATATATTACCTAAATGTAAAATTTTAGAAATCAAAATATCATATATATTTACCTATCAATGTGAGTTGAGTGTATGTGTGTGTGTGAGGGTGTGTGTGTGTGTGTGTGTGTGTGATACCTATAGAAGTTTAAAGGTGCAAATAATTTAATTATTTTGTATCCATTTTATACGACACAGTGCTCTAAAAGGAATGAAACAATTGCAATAACAATAACATAATTTGAGTTATTACTTATATTATAATATTATGTGGCATCAACAATACATACACTAGATAACTATATAATGTAATAAATATATAAGTCAGTTCGTATGTAGGCATGTTTATATTAAAGTTAAACTTTTTCGCCCGACGGTTCATGATGGAAGTTCATATAAATAATTTATTAATGAAACAAGTTGTATAGTTATTCTAGTCTTGACTTTATTAATTTCTCTCAACTTTACTTTAGCCTGACGATGAGAGCAAAAGCTCTTGAAACTATTAAATTCAAAACTGGAATAACTATATATCTTGATTCATTAATTAATTATGTTTATATGTCCTCAATAGACACAATCCTCACACAAGACAGAGGTAAAACAACATACTTTGTACGACGTCTCGTTCTTTGGACATTCATATTTTGGGAAAAAAGTATTATAACAGAAATAAATTTTGTCAAAAATTTTAAAGTTTATATGACGCAATGTCCTCAATTTTGTATAAGAATTGAATTTAATGTTTTGGTTTTAACATTGCGAAACAAAATTTAAATAATCTTAAAATATTTTTATTTTCTTTTTGTTTAACAAACGTTTATACAACGTATACCACAAAGATGCCTATAGCTTTCACCAACGAATAAGCATAAGCTGAGCTTAAACTCAATCCTGAAATTTCCTTCCCTGATGAAAATAGCAAAATATAAGTATTTATGTAATCTTCAAGAGTTAATTTTTTATATAAAAAAATGTGTCCGGTTTTTTGTTTTTAACTCAAATATAACCTTATATACCTTTTCCAGTAAATTAAAATATTTTATCGTGAAAGGGGAGTTTTCTGGTGCCTGGAATAGAACAGCTCACCTCTTATGCATGAGGTCAAGACTCTTCATCTAGGCTACTGACGATCTCACAAGTTTATTTGTCAACTTGATGTTTATTGCTTCAGAGAAGCCTGGTAAAGTTGCACTTGTCAGAAAGTATTGTTGTGATAGGTGAATAAACTATATTTTCATTACCTACCTACACAATACAATACAATACATTACAAGAACATAATATCATATGTGATACACTTCTCACGCTATCATTCAAAACAAAATCATATTAAAAGTACTTGACTACTGAATGTATGTATTCTAATGTCTAGAACTCTAGATGATACTTTTATATACCTATTCTTTTATAAATAAACTGTGTGTGACTTTATTTTTTATAATTGTTCTGATAAAGTAGCATCATTATTACTATTATAGATTTACATAACTTCCGATTAGTAGGTAGTATTATAATAATAAATAATAATTAGCAGATGGAAAGATATTTTATTTGCGGAAAATAGGTTTTATTTTTCCGTGGTACCTGTAGCATTCCAGAACAAAGGTGTTTCTCGTTTTTAAATGTCGCGTACCTATATTTTTTATTTATGAGTGTTTTTTAATGCATATGAATGATATAAGAAAATATGCGCTTAACCGTAGGTAAACGGAATTGGAAAAACTAAATTATATCAATAAACGGGTTTTGGATGACGACTGAGTAAAATGTTTTTTTTTTTTTTTCTACCTTGTACATTATATATATATAGTTGTTGTCTGTTGTGTGTTTTCAAGGAATAAATAAATAAATAAATAAAAAAGTATCAAATAATGTAAAAACGTGTTAAAAGTATTCAAATAATAAATGTCTTAAGTTTTTGTTGGCACAGAGAGGACAGTTTGAATGTTTTGCATGTTTTTGTGGGATATGCCGTGATGGTATGGTATAATTAAGTAAAGCCGCACATGTCTTTTACAGGACACTCGAAAGCTTAAAGAAAAAGTGTGGGACCTATTTTTAACGAGAACTCTTCAGGGTTATTACCCTGAATAATAAGCTAGACAGCTTCTTTTTAAATGCGCCGTTATGTGGAAAAACCACCGTAAGAAAGAAATATACGTATATACAACTTTATAATAATCATTCATATATCTTTCAAAATGTATTTATGTTCTAATAAAACCTTGTCTTAAAAAAATATTTGAATTATTCAAAACATAAGACAGATCGAGATTAAAGCTGAATATAATTCTTGAAGAAAAATATTCAAAATATTAAACTTTCATAATAAAAATTCTGAAAACCTAACTCAGTAGCGATAAAGAAGAAATGTTATATTTTTAATTCATTGAGGTTGCTAAATATCCACTCGTTGATGTCATTTGTATGAAGATATCTCATACTAAGACATTACTAAGAAAGTTCAAAACAAGCCGAATTCCATAATTAGGTTAATTTCTGACTATATGCCAGGACCAAATAGACATTTTGATGCGTATAAATATTTTGGAGATTTGAAATTGCTAACTATTAGGGCTATTTTTTGTTATAAATTGGGTATGGAGAATTTTCGGGACAATAAATTTAAAAAGAGATTAATACATATTCATAATACACGGTTCACAAAAAAATGAAGGCTTAAAAATACCTAAAACCAACAATAAGTATGGTGATCGCACTCTGGAGTGCTTGGTTCCTAAGTTATTCAATTCACTGCCACTCTGCATAAAAAAGTGTGACAAAATTGGAAAATTAAAATTATTATTTAAGAATTGGCTCAGAAAAAATAGAAATATGTACATATGACTGTAGTGTAAGTGTTAAATAGATTTGTGGGCATTTATAGGATTAATATAGTTGTATTTAACTTTTTTTTGGTTATAAGCTGGATGTGGAGATGAGCGGAGCCTGTTGACAAGTCATTTCAATGACTTAACGAGCTTCGTTCGTTGGTTGCACAGTTTTATGAATATATCTTTATATGTGATTTGATAAATGTGAATTGTAATTGTATGTATAAAATATGAAATAAAGATTATATTATTCTTATTAAAAAAAAACCATTTACATAACAATAATATTTTATGCCTACTGAAAAAAATCAGAATTATTTTTTTCAGCAAAGGACAAATATTAATGGTAACGTTGGATGTTAATGGAATGTATACAGTATCGTTATTATTACTTTTATCGGTATTATAACATATTCTTATAATTTCAGTAGCTACCTATTGATTATTCTCAAATACGAATAGAAGAATTATATTTCAGAGAAATAATATCTGAACAATTCAAATTCAAAAACTTACCTGTGATTTTTCGCTTGAGTGATGATAACACCGAGGCCTCAGATCGCTGACACTTAAAAACTTATTTTTAATAAATTTAGTAAATTCTAAAACACTTGCTTTAATTATTATAAAACAATTTAGACATTTTAAAAAACCCTACAGTTTCAAATAGAAATAATTACAATAATTTGAATTCATTTATTGGCTTCATTTATTTTTACTATCAACATTTTGTTCCAATTCTTTTTTTTTACATTTCCGCGCGTGCTCATATAATAATATTAATATTTAAGTATGTTCGCGTGATGATCGTGTTCCGTTTGTATGTTTGTGTGTGACTGAGTGCGCGTCGCGCGTCCACTACGTCGGGTGTCGGCGGGTGGAATCCCCCAGCGATACGGCCTTATACTGTGATAGTGCCTATTGAAGGTAGGCTGTGTGTGTATATACTATAGGTACTACGCTATACTATACTGTAAAGTACCATCACATCTCACATAATGATAATGGTTATCTCTGCACCGTGGCACGGTGGTTCAATTTATGTTTCATTTTTACGACGTCTTTTTTTTAATAAAATACTTTTTTATGCCTACTATCCCTTCGCAACATATCCCTCAAACGGAATAACCAACAGATCAGCTGCATGTAAAAAACATACAAGCTGTCCAAGTAAACAAAAAAATATTAGAACATTCAAGATGGTTGGCAAACCTCAAACCTCGCTGAATTTACGATGTAAAATGTCTTTATTTTATTTCAAACCTCTGCCTTTTACAGATCAGTCGAAAACTTACGGAAAAGAGTGGGAGATAATTTTTCAGCCTGTTGCTCCACTCCAAATATATATTTGGTAAAAATCCTACACCTTGCTAATTTTAAAGTTATCTTGATTTACTAATAAAGTAATTATTTCCTTTTAAAAAGTGCTTTACTTTTGATTTTTATGTCAGTGTTTAAATTTTTTTATTCTTTTGTCTTGTTAGGATTGACATTATCCTAACAAGACGAAAGACATCTCTCTCGTCAAATAAATCAAATAGTGGGATAAACATTTGTTTTATTTATTTCACATTTTTTTCCAGGCGTGAAGAGGACGTCTTGCATGCTTATTATCTGCAGATGATGCAGATGATAGATGCCTACCCCACTTGTGGGATATGCTGTGATGGAATAGCAATTGTATATAGTAATATTATTTGCCTGTTTTTAGTACGTTGTCAAAGTTTCTATTGAAAATCCGTGCGCCTTGATAATTCGCGTTATGGGCAGTGGTCAATACTCAACAGTATGGGGAGTGCATATAGCGGGTATATAATATAGTAAATATCATCTCTACATTATATATAATATGTATATCTTCTATCATATATTATATATAACGTCATAATGTCTACCTATGTGAATGTATGTGTGTCTATATAGCCAATAATGTAATGTACAGTTTACACGGTAAACTTGCTTACGTCACATTATATATAAATATAATACTTGTTTCAAATAGTAGGTAAGTATAAGTTTATTCAACACTAGCTATAAACTTGGTTTCATTCCACCATCTAATGCTTTTAAATTTAGACATCTCAATTAGGGAAACATGTTTATATAGTTAACGTTATATTGAAATTGTTTTTTTTTTATACTAACTGTCGCATAAAATGAACATACTAGTCGTATTTTTCGTTTCAATAAAAACAAAATATTCTGAATGCGTTGCAAATATCACCGCTGAATTTAAGATGTTTAAGTCATATTTTATGAATACCTTCCTTTTACAGGACACTCGGAAAAAAGTGGGAGACCATTTCTTTGACGGATGTTATATTTTATTTAAAAATTAAGATACACTCTTTAATATATACTTTTAAAATCTTTGAGGATTCTTCAGCAGCATATGTTAGAAAAATAATTCATCGCATACTTCGCACACGCTGCAGTGGTAAATATTTCATGTATTAAAACGCGATGAAACTGTTCGCTCATTTATAAAGGTGCAAAATTTGTACAGAAACGTTGAGGTAACCTAAAATTCTATCTATCTAAACTTTCATGCCGTGTCCGAGTTGGAGTAGGCAGAGATAACGGATCGCCATATTGATCTATCCTCACATACTTCTTCCTCTTCCCCCACATTCATTTGTTTTCCTGATATCCTCATTCTATAATCTCGCAACGTTTAATTACAAATTAAACCTAAATATTACAATTTCAATAATTTTCAAAATACTCAATGGATGTAAGTAAGTTTATATGAAGAGCGTTGTTTACTCTGTGAATTATTTGATAAACGGGTACATGTAAACAATCATTTTTTATGATTTGACTTAAATTATTATTGTTATGAAATGATTCCCTTTTGTGTTTTGTTAATTCTTGTTTTCCAACTGTGTTGTGAATGAGATATTTTATTTGTGTATTGTTTATTCTTGAACATGTAAAAGGCTCACGCCGTGGATTGTGAAATAAATAAATAAATATGAACATATAAAAATATATAAATAAGAGAGTATTCTGTAATATGTCCTCTTCTTCTTGTTGCAAAAACATGTTGTTAATATTATTATAAACGCATCTAGCGGACTTGTCACTATGAATCAATTTCTCACAGTCAACCAGTTTGTCTTTAGTTAGAACATGGAATATATGTAACTTAGGTACGCGTGATGTGGAGTTTAAGGCATGTGAATATGACGGATTTTTAAATTATTACAAGCTTAGAAATGTGTGAGAAAATTTAAAAAAAAACAGCTTTCGAGGATACCTACCATAAGATTTTTCCGTGGGATTTCTGATAAATAATAGATCTGTTTTCTGAATATTTTGGAATGTCCTGTAAAAAGCTGATATTCATAAAACACGATACTCCATACAGCGATGATATAATTATATACAACATGGGTGCATCTCTTCAGTACTTACGAGTGATATTTTATTATTTTTTTTTTTAATATATTGCTTTGCTTTTGGTACTGTTCAGATTTATTTCTAGTGATAAAAAACCATTACAATGTAAGAATCCCTGTACATGTCATATACAGGGATTATATGACAAAAATAACGATTTATTCATGAAAATATACAGCATACAAAATGATCTAGGAGCAGTCTGTACAGAACTAGTGTTTACATGAAATTATATTATAGACTTCAAATCACTACTGAACAATTATTATTTTTTTCAATAATTAAATAAAATAATGAAAGAGGAAATGTAAGGAAGCGCGGACGGCCAAAAACCACTGGTTTGAGCGCGTGGATCAAATCCTAAAGGACGGCCGCGTGTTGAGTAAGAGAAATCGGCGAACGTAAATGAGAAACTGGATGAATGTGGAGTCAGCGAAAGAAGTTTGTAAGGATAGAGCTATATGGCGTTCCGTTCTCTCTGCCTACCCCTCCTGAGACACGGCGTGAAGGTATAAATAGAGAGATAGATAGATAGATAAAAATATAATTTATCTTGTAAAGTTTGTTTGTGTTGTCAATTATGCTTTTTATGGTTTAGGTCGTATAATGAATTATATAAATAACTATCATGAATCACTTATTTTTTACTGGAACGAAGAATATGACCATTTTGTTAATTACATGCGACAGTTCATCCGCTGGCTATCCTACATAATTATCGGTATTGTCTTGATGGTATAGATGTAGGTAGTATTTTACCTTATCGCTTAACTAAAAATGTTAAAGGTTTTAATAAGTGATGTTTTATGAATACTTTTACAGGGTACTTAAAAATTACAAAAAAAGAGTTTGAGGCCTATTCTTTTCAGAGATTTTTCACGGGATGCATAGTATATAATTTAATCTAAATATTTGTTTAAAAAATAATAACGTTAAGTTATTAACTTAATTATTTAATTATTATTAATTGAAGGTATAATCCAAATCTAGACGCTTCATGCAACTGTAAATAAATAAATATATAAATAACTATATGTACATAACTGACAATACTAAAGCAAACGAATTCATTGTACTTATAGTTGGTAGGTAGGTAGGCAGTTGTAACATTATGCATGTGAGTTTGTGAGTCTTCATAAACAATAATATTATAAACATCATCTCTGCTTCTAGATGCATAACGGCGCGTGCCTTGTATTTATCATACATACCTACAACTACATATCTGTAAGAGTATCTATGTATATTAATATTAAACAAATACTCAAGTAATTAGTACGAATACTTTTTATTTAATTGTTATCATTAAGATTATGACTACTTTGCTTGAAGTGGCGATTCTCAACTAAAATATATTCTCAATTTTAGATCAACTCATGAAAGTTTGATTCAAATTAGTCACTATAGATCCTCGACTTGAGAAAGTATATCTTGTACCTACTTAAAAATAAATAAGTTACAATATATTTAAAACAGATGAATCAAATGTCAATGAATTGTTGAACCTAGTTGTTGATTGAGTCGACGTTCATTTTGTAGAACTCCACATTAATTTATGTAAATAAACACAAACTGTTTGATTTTTACTATATTTCATAATACTTACCTAATAACTTACTTTTTGTATAGCTTCGCACGGCTTGTATTAATAATCATTCCAAATCAAATCCTTGGCTCTCGTTCAGAAAGCTTCTGCACCGCCTCTGGAGTCGACCTATGGATGTCCATCCAGTCTTCCTCGTTCATTCTTCCTGGATACTCCTCCACCAGATATTGGATTGTTTAGGACTGAGCTCACAGTCGTATTCCGGAGAGTCCCTCCTACCTCATTTCCACATTAGGTAGTTGCAGCAACCTTGACCCGTGCGAATTTTGTTTTGTTGGACCCTGACTTTTCGGGGGAGATTGTAGCCTGAGACCCTGAAAGTAGGGTTTTCGATGATGTTCTTGTTTGTTAGCGAGCCTACCTTGTTTTTCATCTATGTTGTAGTGCAGTTATGTTGAAACCAGGTCATATTATTAAAACCTACTACTACTACTATACCATCACGGCATATCCCACAAGTGGGGTAGCCAGCAGACCAGCTGCATATAGAACATGCAAGCTGTCTTCTCCGTGCCAACATAAAATCAAGACATTCAGGATGGGTGGCAAACCTCATCGCAGAATTTAAGATGTAAAATGTCTTATTTTTTCGAACACCTGCCTTTTACAGGACACTCGAAAACTTATGGAGAAGAGTGGGAGACCAATTCTTTACCGGGTGCTCCACGGAATTATTTATTATTAAAACCTATTATTAAATATTATAGTAAAACTCAAACAATTTATGTTACTTTCCATAAATATTTTCTTGTGCTAACCTTATATTGAGACAATAATACTATTTAACAGCCAATCCCATACACAAACCAAATTGTCACGGAGAGGACGACTTGAATGTTTTTTCATGAAGTGAGGTCATTGGCTACCCTACTTTGCTATATTTATATTAGCATATCGTCACATTTTGTTTCGTCGCTGACACAATTACAATTAATTAAAAAAAAGAACATAAATTATATATGATAGAGTAGCAAATTTATTTAAAATTCAAACTCGATACTCAGGATAATTGAGAAGAACATTAATACTAAAAATACAATTTGACATTTTTATACCGAACGCATAATTATAAAATTATTTTTATAATCTTAATGAAGGGTGTAACAATTAACCTTTGAAATCGTAAACAATTATTAAAAACACTAAAACGTGCGCCAAAGTGCCGAGTTTAATGTAAATGATAAATCTTTAACACCTCTGAAGCGATAAAAGTAACGTAATTCAAATATAATACCCAATAATAATTTTATTTAATTTAATTGTTATCTTTGTACTTATGTAATGTTATGTGAGATGCACCGCACAGGGCACGCACTCAACACCTGCTGCCTGATTCAGTAGTGCCCTTTACACGAGCTTTATTGAGATAACAATAATAATATAATGGAGTATTCGTGGTTAAGTAGCTAATGTATATAAAGTACTTGTGTATATCTACTATTCATTATTCATTAACGATGCATCATCTAATGTGAGTGTGCATTGAGTAAACGAGATACTCTGTATATTGTATGTTAAAACTACTATAATACTATTCCATTATGACATATCTCACTGATAAAGTAGCCAGTCGAACTGCCGCATGTTATAAACATGCAAGCTGTCTGAACATTAAGAGATTCAGGGAGAGGAGCAAACTTCATTGCTGAATTTAAGATGTAAAATATTTTTTATTTTTTTCGAAATTAACTTATTAATCAATAAAGTGGAATAACTAAAAAAATTATTTCGTTTTTATTCCTTTTTATAATGAAATTCCACCAAGTTCCGTCGGCCGACAGAAACTCTTTTATTTCGTGATTTTTTTCAAATCTACTCTATATAGCTTCTACTCTATTCAGTTATTACTACCTAATATACCATCACGGCATATCCCATAAATGGAGTAGTCAGCGAACCAACTGCATGTACTAAACATATAGTTCGTCCTCTCAGTGCAAACAATAAAAAGACATCCAGGATGGGTGGCATGCCACGGCGTTGAATTGTAGATGTGAATTGTCTTATTCGTAAGGTTTAACAAAAAGAGTGGTAAGCCAATTACCTATAGCGTACCTCACGAAGCAATGTTTATAATGTAAATAAAATAACTAGTAGGTACAATATTTTCCAAGGACGACGTCAAATAAACTTCATAGATTATTTTTTCACTTACAGTTCTACAATTCATATATTTATTGCTAGTAATAATACATGAATAAGATACTATGACACTTATTAAGACTTGAAAATAAAAGAAAGCTTTGATATGGACCTTGATAAACAGATGTTAGGTATTAGTTTGAGGGAAACAATATTAAACTTTAAAAAAGGCATTATATCCAGCAAAATAGAAATGAAGGCTCGCAATAAATAAATAAGTAAGACACTTTTAAGTATTGGAGCAGAAATTTCATATACAAAAATATTACAGTTTACATTTCACAATAATTATTTATATTGCTTAAACTCGATACCTTTTAATCCAATGTCGGCATTTAAATGAGCTTTAAAGCTAATATAATTTAGTAAACATACCTAATCAGCCTGTGCTTAGTGTAATGTAGCATTGTATTGTATGTTTTTTATTGAATATGAAGAATGTATCAATGTTACATCTATATATAGGTACCAGGTATGTGGTTATACTTATTATACCTATATGTTCTGTAGGAAATAGTTCCAGTCCAGTTCAGCCAATGATCCTGTCCCCCAGTTACATAATATAACATAACATAACATAACGGATATTGTATAACTAATAATAATAATATGATAATGAAGATGTGTCTCATGGTAATACGTCCACCAGCTTTACACACGCACTATTCCTGTTTCACCGTTGTTATAGTACATAGCTGACTACAGTACCTCCACAGTCCACATACTCTATTGCACTAACTAGAATTATTAAAAGACATACCGCTAGTCTATTGACTTTATTAGTCTTCATAGTATACAAAATATTCAAAGGTTTTGTATACAGAGATATTTTGATTCGTTCAAATTGAAAAATCTAATTTAGGTAAATCAAAATTTTAACAGGCATACACGATTGAAAAAAATATTTTAATTTTTAAAATGAAACACGATATGCTATATTATAGTTATTCCACTATTCCACTAATTTTGCGAGACGGCTTTCAAGAGCTTCCGCTCTCACCGTGTCTCATTTTAAAAATTATTAATATGAACTTCCACCAAGAACCTTCGGTCGATAAATTAAACTTTAAAAAATATTTTGTTTCAATTTCATTTGCATTTATGTATGAAACGTTTTCTCAAAAGAAGATAAGAAGAAAAAAATAGCGAATTAAATACTTGTTTCGCTATTTCTACATTCATACAATTTCTCTTATACGTACGTCGATTTATTTTACTTAACACACGGTCGACTTTGAGAGTTTAATCCACGCATGTTTTAATTTATCTTTAGAAAGAAACATGTGTTTTAATTTATCAAATTAAGTAAGATATTATGAGGAGTCACAGACTGCATAGAGACTAGGATCAGGTAACCAGTATAACCAACGTACAGTATCTAAGGGTTGTTTACATTTTAAGATAATTGAAAAGATAATTATTCGATCATACACAAAATAATATAAAATATCTGTCTGAAATAATGCGTTGGTTGCAACATTAAAATAATTAAGATATTGTATCTATGCCCTTTATATAAAAATTAATGTTTAATATTTTTTAACGGTCTTCCGTTTGTTTTTGATTAGATTTTTACAGATAGGTTAAGACATATGTCTTGAAATTGTTACCCGACATATTAGATATTATCTCCACAGCTATTGAAGAAGGCAGAAATTAATCTTAAACGTAACTGGAAACCTAATAAAAAATATTGTGTTGGTGTACTAGTAACTGAATCCCATGACTGAATAATATTTTGTGGTTTATTAAGTAAAAAAAGAAACGAAAAATGTATATCCATATTCAAAAGTAGACTGAAACATCACAATCTTGCTCTAAATATTGTTTCTTAAATACGCTGGGGGGGCTGGCAGAAGGCAGACATCGTGGCTGCGCAATATACAAGATAAGACTGGAATGAAAGGTGTGGAGGAGTTGTTCCAGACAGTACAGAACCAAGAAACCTATTTCAGAATGGTTGCTAACGTCAGGGGGACCTGACAGGATACTTACAGAATAAGAAGAAATACATAACTCCCCTCCCCCTCCCTAATACATTTTAAGCAGGGATTATAAGTAAGTATAAATAAAACTACATATTATGTTATAACAAATACATTTCAACAAACCTGGACGACTCTTTTTTATAATACCTGACCCTATGATGAGGACATAGGGCGCGAAAAATGTCGTATACCAGAAGGAAAATTGGCGCAGTATTGTTTTGAATGCAGGAGCCCTGTCCTCCCGAGAGGATGAACAAAAAGATGAACATTATAAATTAATGTATCAGCAGGTTGACATTTTACTTCGTCATTTTCTACATGTAAATTATTTTTATAACGACTTTGTAATCAATATGTTGAAATTTTTGCATAATTCAGCAATGTTATTGATTTAACATATTTCTTAATTTAAATTAAATGCCATAGATATTAATATATTTTAATTAAAATAATGTGTTAAAATTAATATTATAGGTATCATCATAGTTTCACTATAATAATAATATGATGAATATGTATTTATTATTTTATTTATCTACATTATGTAAGTATTACTGTATTACGCTAACGGTCGACATTTCAAACTAAATCCTTATAAGAGAGTATATCTACAATCATACCTTGATTTTGAAAATAACTTTATTCTTGTTGTTCTATTCTTGTATCATGCTGCTAACATTTTTGTTTTCACTTATTTAAGATTTTGTTGTATTGTTATTTCTTATTTTTGTATTGAAGATTGCTAAATGTTTTATGTTTATTTTATATTTATTGTAAAAGAACTCGGGCGAAAGACGTAAGCATACATTTTTTTCATTTATTTCAATATACGGCGTTAGCCTTTTACATGTATCTTTTACATTTTCAATGGTCCCAGTAAAGTGTGGCGTTGTTTTAATAATAATAATAATAATAATTTATAAAATACATAACATACATAAAAAGTATATAAAAGTAAATTCAAACAAGACAGCAGTAGGTAACTAAGTGAAACTTGTGCTAGGATAACTTTACCAGATTGTTATGTAAAAAATTCTATTCGGATAACATCTCAATAGTATCTTAAATTGTATGGATAACGATTCTAATTTGAGAATGTATAGAAAAATTATCATATAAATAGGCCAATCTATAAAAAAAACTTCATTGTTGATTTTGTATAATTCTCCATATTGCATTTTTTATTGAAATTAAAAATGTATGGCGTAAATAATTTTCTTCGTAATTTTTCTTCTCTGTCTGCAAATTTCACTACACAATCTTGCATCAGAACTACCTACATGAACACATTCTTATTTTCATCTTTAATAGCACAATTTTTGGTTCAATAATAATTTTCCATCTGCAAAAATAAAATACAATTTCAAATATAATCTGTGCACGTCCACATTTATGTGACAGAAGATCTATCGATACATAAATATTAGTCGAATAATTCGGTTGTTACATGGCAATAGGTTGTATCTCGCATTTTTTGCGTTTTCAAGTTTGTTCCATAAAATGCTCAAAATAGTGTAATATTTGATGTGGCAAAAGGATATGTCTCTTTATAGTCAGAATAAAGAGAGAAAAGACGTCACTTATTCACATGTAGAAAGATTGTTTTCTTCAACATGGCAAAAAAACTCAAATATTTTTAAACTGCAAGAAATTATTTAGTGAATGTTACATACATCTTGTAGAAGAAATTATTAAGAGAATGTTACATCTATCTTGTAGAAATAATAATTACCTTCATTTTGATATATAATGCTCGAAATTTGGCTGAAATATCTGTTTTGCAAACTTTGTTTTTGCTCTCCTGTAAAATTATGTTTTAGTGAGATACAACCTATTGCCATGTAACTACCGAATTATAGTAAACAAATATTAGTACACATTTCGTTCATATTAGTTATAGTAAATTGGTTCTTAATATAGCAGAACCTACGGATTATTTTAGCACAATGCAACAGGCGACGTGGGGGCGCTAATAGCGTATGGACTCTCCATATTGTTTTTATTTTTGAAATTAAAAATGTATGGCGTAAATAATTTTCATCATATTGTTTCTTCCCGTGAATTTGTAAGATGTTTTAATAGCCTATAGTTTAATCCGGGCGGAGAAGAATCCAACAACTTTTTTTTCTACGTGGCGCGCTGGTGCGGAGCGGTTGTGTTTTTCGTTGCAGTCTCGCTGTGTTGATAAGTTTCTTTAATTTATTATTTACTAATTTTGAACATTTTTTAGTTTTCGGCCTAGGGCCGGTTTTTCAATTTTGTTTTCTCGATACTAAACACTTTAGTTTGTTATCTTAGTATATCCGTATTTAATATTTGTTTTTTTTTTAATTTTATTATTTTAAGGTATTTGCCTTACTAGAGAAGGATGGACTGCCATCCTTCTCAACCCATTCCCCCCCTCCCTGACCCTCCGGATTCAAAGAAAAGAAAATTCGTTGAGGAAAAAATGGAGGAGTCCTTGTCACCACCACATGACAAGCCATCGAATCTTCCGCCTTCGATTCTAAATCCAAGTACTCCACCACCACCCATCTCACTTAAAACTAACACAGTCAGAGAACACTTTTACTCGACTAAATCTTGTGGGCCATTCACAGTGTTCGCTCAAAAAAGTGAACAAGGAAATCCCGTTTTCCCTTTTGAATTTGGGAAATTTCTTTACCAAAAAAAGATTCAAAACATAGTGAATGGTTCAGTCAGGGCTGAGGGGAGATTCAGAATATCCCTAGAATTTTCAACCGCGACAGCGGCGAATTCCTTCATAAAAAACATTTTTCTATTGTCAAACTCCGTTTATAAAGCATATGTTCCAACATACAATGTAACACGGATGGGTCTTATTAGGGGTGTCCCCCAAGATGTCACGGAAGAAGAGATAATCTCCTCAATCATCGAAAGCAATCCAGATGTGGAAAATATTGTCAAAGTCAGGAGACTAAATTACAAGGACAAATCATCGGGAACAGCGGTGTGGAAACCATCTAGGAGCATCGTGGTTACCTTTGAAGGGCAATTTCTTCCGTCACGCATATATATGTTTTACAATTCGTTCAACGTTGAAACCTACTTCTTCCCGACCATTCAGTGTTTTGCTTGTTGCAAATTCGGCCATACAAAAACAAATTGCAGATCTGTACCTAAATGCTACAATTGTGGGGAGAACCACCCTGCTGAAGAATGCCCAGCATCTGATCCAAAATGTTTTAACTGTAAGGGGGCACACAAGGCAATCAGCCTTACATGTCCAGAATATTCCCGCCAAAAGGCAATTAAAAATACAATGGCTTCTGCTAATGTGTCATACATACAAGCTTCAAAACGGCACCCATCAGCTAAAACGTCATATGCGGATGTGGTAGCATCCACTTCAACTTCATCAACTAAATATATTTCCATTGCAAAATCTTCTTCCAAAAGCCCAAAGCCTCACTCACCTACAGGATATGATCGAGCAAAACATAACTCCTTACTTATGTATACTAATGGTTCTCCCACATCCAATACTCCTGATGGTTGCGCCATTACTGAAAATCAAATTCCAACTGACTCTAACATCATTGAACAGCTCAAATTAAGTTTGACTTCCGATAATAATAACTTCCTTTTCTCATTGCTTTCAATTATAATAGATGCAATATCCCCACAAAAGAAAAACCGTCCAACGCTGCCAATATTATTTCTCTCCTAAAAACTTTACTCACCGAAAATGGCCTGTATACAGAATCCAAAAAATCTTCCAACAACTAAACGCGCTGAATTTACAATCCTACAATGGAACTGCCGTAGTGCGGTGTCAAATAGAGACGATTTAATATTGCTACTCAAAACTCACAAAATCGACCTTGCGTGCTTGTCTGAAACCTGGTATTCTCACGATTCTTTCGTTTCCTTTCCAGGATACAATTGCTATAGAGATGATCGTTCTGATGGTAGAGGTGGTTCTGCTCTTTTAGTAAGAAATTCTCTACCATCTAAACAAATATTACTCCCTTCTCACCCAAAAATTCAAATAGTTGCTGTTTCAATATTTGATATATCTTTTGTATCAGTTTATGCCCCTCCTAGAACACAGTTCGAGTCTGTTTTTTGGACAGATGTCACTTCCAAGCTCCAGGGATCGTATATGATTCTCGGAGATCTTAATGCTCACTCTTCTTCTTGGGGCTGCCATCTTTCTGACACAGCAGGAAAAGCAGTTCTCAATTTTGTGGACAGTATGAACCTATGCATTCTCAATAATGGTGATCCCACGAGATTCTCTTCTTCACAACAAAATCAGAGTGCAGTAGATATTTCGATCTGCACAGGAGACATAGCTTCATCAACTACTTGGACCATATTAGATGATCCTCATTCTAGTGATCACTTTCCTATCATTATAGACATACGAAATGGATCCAAACGTTCATCTCAATATCAGTCTAAAACAAGGTTTAACACCAGAAAAGCCAACTGGGAGAGTTTCAGGGAACAGTTGATGCTTGGTGTGGGAAGGCTGGAGGCCCAGGAATTTGAGGGAGATACCGATGGGTGTGCAGTGATGGTTTCTAAGATTGTCACAGACGCGGCAAATGTAGCAATTCCTACGTCAACCCCACGAAAATCTTTTACATACTCTCCCCCCTGGTGGGATAACGAGTGCACACAGGCGGTTCATTTAAGGTCTCAAGCTGTCAAAAATTTCAAAAAAAACATGTCACTAGAAAATTTTCTGAATGTCCGCAGTGTGCAGGCACGCACAAAGAAACTTCTGAGAAGGAAAAAAAGAAAGGGTTGGGTCGAATTTTGCAATTCTCTTTCACCAGATACTCAAACTTCGGAAGTTTGGGATTCAGTCCGAAAATTTAAAGGTTCGTTTACCCTCAGACCAAATAAGTCTGATCTCTCTTGGATGGAAAGTTTTATTGACCAACAGGCACCACCATATGTCCCAGTCCACCAGGAGCTTGAAAAAGGACCTGGAATGCAGTCTCAAACATGTTGCCTCACTGTTCCTTTTTCTGTTGAAGAGCTGTCCATCTCCATAAATTCAACAAAAGATTCTGCACCTGGGCCAGATTCCATTCCATATTCGTTTTTTCGAAATTTTCCACAACTATTTTTGCTTAAACTATTAACTTTGTATAATCAAATTTTAAAGTCGGGAAAAATTCCAGATAGCTGGAAAAAACAAGCGATTGTCGCAATTTTGAAGCCTGGAAAGGATCCATCATTGAGTTCATCATATCGACCCATTGCTTTGTCATGCTGCTTCTTGAAAATTTTGGAACGCATGATTAAATACAGAGTGGAAAGATTTCTGGAAAGTAATGACTTACTCCCACCATGGCAGTTTGGCTTCAGAAAGGGTAGATCATGCATTGATAGCTTGAGCATTTTAGTTACCGATATTCAGATAGCGAGAACAAATAAAAATGACCTGATTGCTTGTTTTCTGGATATCTCCAGTGCATACGATAGTGTCATCCTTCCCATCTTACACGATAAACTAAGTTCTATCGGAGTCCCAGACTTGTTATGTTGTCTTATTTTTAATATAATGTGTGAAAGGAGCCTAATCTTTGAATCGGCAAATGGTCTGGTGGAAAGAAGGGCTTACAGAGGCCTCCCACAGGGATCAGTTTTGAGTCCCCTCCTATTTAATGTGTACACTCTGGATATTCGAACATCCATCCACTCGTCCTGCAATATACTTCAATATGCGGATGACTTTGTCTTATATAGTTCTCATAATTCGATGTGTCGTGCGGTTGAGAATTTGGAGACATCTCTCCATGCCATCAATAACTGGTTGGAAATGCATGGCTTGTCTCTTTCTCCTACGAAGAGCCAAACAGTTGTTTTCTCTAATAAACACAAATCTCCTGGTTGCCAAATAAGCTGCAATAATACTCCAATTCCAATGAAGGAGTCAGTAAAATTTTTAGGCATGACACTTCACCGCAAACTTTCATGGAACCTGCATATTGAAAATGTTATTTCAAAATGTGAAAAAAACATAAATATCCTAAGAGCTGTAACTGGAGTCTGGTGGGGTGCTCACCCTTCTACCTTGAGAACCTTATACTTTGCTCTAATTCGCTGTCATCTTGAATACGGGAGCTTTTTAATGGATCCTCTTCCAAACTATCTGTCCTTGAAACTTGACAGACTCCAATACAAATACCTCAGACTAATTCTAGGAGCAATGAAATCATCTCCAGTAATTGCTCTACAAGTAGAATGCGTCGATATGCCACTGTCGCTCCGGAGGGAGTTTTTAGCCTTCAAATTTATTATCAAAAGAATGTCACACAAACACATCCTTATTGCTAAATTACAATTATTGCTGAGTCATTGCTTGAATGAGCCTTACTGGAGAAACAGGAAGTACCCTCTCCTGTGTTCTTCTTGGGAATATATATCCCAGAAATGGTTCTTATCATACCAGACCCGTCCATCAAATATCGCAATACCTCCCGCCGTCATAACTTCGAATATTGTTGAATCAATAGGACTAGACAGATCCATGTCTTTACTCGATCCAAACATTGTTAACCAGCTATTTCTCCAAATTGTACACAGTAGATGGCCGTCCTATGCATTATTTTACACAGATGGTTCCAAATTTCAGGATGGTAAGTGTGGTGCTGCCTTTTATGCACCAAATCAGAACCTTGAAATGAAATTGTGTCTTCCGTCTGCTGCATCAATATTTACAGCAGAGTGCGTAGCCCTCAAAGAGGCATTAAAATACATTGTTGGTAATTCTCTTCCACGTGCTGTCATTTTCACTGACTCGCTCAGTGTTGTATCCCACCTCCGTTCTAAAAATCACACTTCATCAAATAACCATCTCATCCTCGACATTAAAAGATTTCTATGGGAGGCGAATGAAAAAAACCTAGACATAGTGATATCCTGGATCCCCTCGCATATGGGTATTAGTGGTAATGAGAGGGTGGATGATTTGGCTAGAGACGCTTGCGTTGACGGCTTGTCACCCCACGATTTTATGTTACCAGTTGACGATTGCATCAGTGCAGCCAAAATATCAATTTTTGAGAAGTGGAACTACATATATAATAACTCAGTGACTGGCTCTCATTATAGATCAATTCAAACAAATATTCCATCTAGACCGTGGTTTCTGGATGCCAAACTGCCGAAACTTGATATTACTCTACTTTGCAGATTGAGGATCGGTCACACTGTATTGGCCTCACACCTGGCTAGAATTAATGTTGTTGACTCTCCAGATTGCGAATGTGGAGAGGATTCTGAAACGGCTGACCACGTGTTCTTTGGTTGCCCCCTTTTGCCCAACCAAGAATTTATTTTTGAAATAGGAAAAATCTGCTCGACATTTCCCATATCAGTTCACTCCCTTCTATCTCAAAATTCACTGATTATCAATCGAATTCTCATAAATCATCTTAAAAAATATAGTAAGAACATCTGATGGAAAAATGAGAAAAATAAGATCGTACAGATGATACATAAAATATCGTAGTATATATGCATAATCTTATATTTGTTATTTAGTTTATTCAATTTTATATCAGTATTTAAATGATTGCATTGTGTGATGGAATAAAAGAAACAATATTATTTGACTATGTTTCTAATGTTCAGTTAAACATAATTTGAAAAACCGTTCCCAGTTTGTTATTGTAAACAACACAATAATTATGCTGGTAGGCTGGAATCATGGGAGGGAGCGAAACGGTAGATTCCTACTTTGTATAGCTCTGTCCCACTTCGACCACCGTTGTATATTGTGGTATTATGTGCTTGTACCTATTCTCCTATACATTGTTTTTGACTTGTATGTTTGCTGATTTTGTGACGAATATGATAAAAGGGTAAATGTATTTGATACTAAGCGCTGTGATGACGCATATTGCGTCCTGATTATTGTTTGTGAAATGCATTTTATTGTGAAATCAAGGCATAAATCACTCGATTGCGGGTGCATTGCCGTAAAATGAAATAAGAAGAAGAAGAATCCAACAAATCAGAGATCATTCAAATCGGTACAGCCATTCTTGAGTTATAAGTGTTGTAACACACACGTCTTCCTTTTATATATTAGATAATAATTAATGTTAGAATATTTTAGTCATAATAATTAAGTAATCTATATAGCCGCCACATCACGTCGCACGGCTCTGTGTTATAATATCATGTTCACACGAGGCGAATATCACCAGGAATATCCAAATCATCGTCAGCCGTCTAAACCGTGTGAACAGATTCAATAAAATTGAAGCGATATAATCCAGTAAAGACAACATCTTTCAACTTTTATTTGCTCACTATGTTGGTTTCTCTATATGCGCATGCGAAGATAGTCGAAACTATTTGCTGTTGGTTTTTGTTGTGTACTCGTACATCTTTTTTTGTGTTGCTTTTACAAAATTGAAGTTTTTTCCTTAATTAATCCATCGCCAGAATAGAGACTGCTTTGATTCTGTTGTTTCTTCTTTATGATGTCTCTTTTATAATTTTTTCTCTGTCCCGTTGTTTTATTGTTTTTTTTCTGGATAAGCTTTTTTTTTCATTCTTTCCTGCTGAGATCGCCTTGGCCAAAAGCTGTTATAGTCTCAGTGTAGGGTGACATTTTTAGAATAATAATCCGATATTACAAAATTTTCCAAAAAAGACACACACTGTGCGATCTCTATCTCGACGTCCGCCATTTTAGAAACCAAAAAAAATCAAAGAGCACTTGACAGATTTAATATATTTCGGTGGACTGTATATTATGAACACGTTTCATGTTTACGGATGCTCGACGGATTTTGTTTTCTGTACAAGCGAAATCGTCCGGCCTCTATGTCGTTTCGTGTGAACACCACATTACATACTATATTATAGACGCATGATTGTGTCAATAACTTGGTACCTACATATTATATTTTTACATGTAATTATAATGCCTAGAGCCCGTTGCCGAGCATATTTATGAAGCATCCGAAGAATCGTTGCTACGTAGTTGTTCCTGCCGGTGATGCCATCGAAGGTGACTGTGGAGGCCGATTCTGGACAAGCACACTTTGTCGCACTTTGGACAGGGCTGCTCTTCATTTATGATGGGTCTGCGGGTGGTTCTATTCTGCGGGCCGCTGTAGTTATTTATGGTCTTCCGCCAATTTTTCCGATCACCCGCCAAGCTTTCCCAGTCATTTTGGCAGTTTGTGTCCTTCAGCGTGTTGTGCAGAACGTCCTTGTATCTTTTCCGTTGCCCGCCATGTTTTCTTCTACCTTCAGCCTACCTTCGTCAAGAACTCGTCGCAAAGGTCCGATCAAGCTTGTCAAACATGTAATTATGTATTGAGTGTAAAACTTATTTTTTAAAATAGTGTGAAATTTATTAATCAATGAACTCGATGAAAGCATTGGCGCACTTTACATAAAATCTATCAAAAATTTCTAAATGTACTATACCATACTATACCCTCACGGGGAACGAACGAGAGAACGGAACGCCATGTTGATCTTTCCTTACATACTTCTTTTGCTTCCTCTACATTCATCCAGTTTCTCACACATGCACGCCGATTCCTCTTACTTAACACGAGACCAGCCTTGATAATTTGATTCACGTGGTCCTCAGACGAACGCGCTTTTTCACGCCCTTTCTATCAGACAAATATATCCTCTTTGTCATTCTCCTTCCATTCGTTCTACATGACCAAACCATCTCAATTTATTTATACGCATTTTATCAACAACACTCTCACATCCACTCATTCTTCTGATGAAGTATTTTTTTTTAATTTAATTTAATCCATCACGGGATCTCTTACATATGGGGAAATGAATGAACCAACTACGTGTAATGCACATTAAAATCATTCCCTTTGAGCCGTTAATACAGATAAATAAGTAAATTACTCTTTGTTGGCAAAGCAAATATAAATTAATTGCAAAGTTAGACAGAAGAATGCCAAAAAGCGGATTTGTATACTTAATATATTCGTAAGATTCATGATAAGTGGCATTTTACCTTGTAGTTAAAATTGAAGATTTTAATTTATTTGGACAAGTGTGATATTTTATGAAATCCAAAGACGTCTCTGATGATTCACCAGCAGCAAACAAAAACGCTTAATTTGAGAAATGAGTTTTACTTCTTACTAATAACGATAAAAAATAGACATTTTTTTCAATTAATAATTTAATTAAATGACAGAGGACTTTCGCAACTAGACCGTCTTCAGTGCCAGACTCTTAAAAACTGAGAATTTGTTATAAATGAACTTTTATATTGAACATCGAAATAGTCAAATCTATGATATTCATTCAATTTTGATAAGTGTTTTTATATATTTTTATTAACGTAACCTTTGCTAAAACCTTTGTTACACCACTGTCTTATTATGTATTATTTTTGTATGATAATTAATATAAAAAAATAATATTAATTTATATTTATACGCAGTCTATACAGCGGCCGTTATAATCTGAAGCTATTTCTTTTACGGCCCTCATATCGTTTCAAAATTTTTAATTTTTCAATAAATTTTAATTACTCTATTGATTAACAATGAAGTCATGTGTTATTATTTCTTAAAACTATGCATATAACATATTTTGTTAACTTAGAATATTAAATTAATATTTCCAAATATCTTAATAGATTTTACTTCGTAATATCAAATGTGCAATATCTATAACGATGCACATTATTTAGGTTAAGTGATAAAAACGTTTCAAACTTTCAACAGCGAAATTAAGATGTTCGGGTTGTGTTGATGATTTCGCTAAAAATCTTAATGTTTTATCCATAAAATAGTCATCTAGAATCTAGTTATTTGCTTAGAAGATTTGTTTATTCCAAGAACATTGTCAAAAGCTTGACAGGGAAAATATAATATATATGGACAATTTGTAAAGCGCCGTTTACTCATAAGATAACTTTCAGGCCTCCGTATTGTATGCGTCTGTCGTCCTAGCATGTAGACCGAAACTTCTGGTGAAAATTTAGACTCACGCGACTTCATACTCGAAGAACAAGATGTTTCTCACTTTCATTACTTTATAAAACATCACATATATGTATAAGACATTTAAGTCTTTCTGCTTAAATGCTTTTCAATTTACCGACAAGGCACCTTTTGTTCCATCTTTTATTATTTTTGCCCCTACTTATCTTCTTATTACTTTCACACTAAGTTGCCTGATTTCTCGTAAATGACTGAATGGCCTTGAATGTTGGAATAGAATGGACACTAAGTTGAATATATTTGCAATTGATATGAACTTCTTTGTATACTGTTGAATTTTTGTTTGTATTATTTGCACAATATATTTTTCATGACATTACTGTATTATTATTCACAATGTATTTTTTTATGATATTACTGTATGTACTTAGATATTACATGTATGAAGTATTTTTTTGGTGGGAACTTTGTGTATTAGGTTTTATATATTTTTTTATTGCTTTTTTCTGTTAAAGGCTATTATGGCCGTCCACTGTATGAATAAATAAATTAATACTGACTAGCAATCATTGAAAGAGATCCACCAACCACCTGGGCAGCGCAGAAGTCTAAGGACATTTATCAGAATTTTACACTTACTAGGTACATACTTAACTTTATTGTTTGTGTTGATTTTCTAAGCAAGAACGCTGCGTTCAAAAATGATTTCAAATCAAACCATTGGTTCCCATCAAACAATTCTACACTAACTACAAATCTTGTCCACAAAAAAAAAACACTAAACCACCTCAACCTCCTCCTGTGATGTCCCTCTAGCCATTAATTAGCAATCAATTAACAGGTTTGTATTCAGGAAAAAAAAACAATTTTAATTCGACGGAGACAAATTAGCTACTTAACAAAAAAGTCATCCCGTGGTGGGTTTACAAATCTCATAGTATTTTCGACAAATGAGATTTTATACAAAGCAATATTATTCCCTTACTAATTTATTTCATTAACATAAATCAATTTGATACATACCTACAGTGGTAGACTTTGTTGTTTAACTGCTGCCGATTAATTAATTTTGATAGATTTTGGTGATTTATACATGACCCTCACCTCTGGACGCTTTGTCTAACCCATCAGGTAAATGTTATTATAATTATTATTTCAGAGATATATAGGTAATAGAAAATAACTTGAATATTACTGTTTTGTTTATACTGTTGCAAATAATCCTCCATTAATCAATAATCAAATGATTAAATCACTTTACAATCTACATATAACTATCTATATCATCACGGCAACTGTCACAAATGAGGTAGACTATAGACAACGAACTGAATGCAATAAACACGTATATATAAGTATCAAGTATTAATAGTTCTATGATTTTATAATCTTTGTATACCTACTTACCTCTAGGTACTAAGAAAATAATATATTATCATGCTAACACGGCATTTTCCAATATTGGGGTAGCCAGCGGATAAACTGCACGTAATTAACATTTATCCCGTGGAGCACCCGGTAAAGAATTGGTCTCCCACTCTTCTGCGTAAGTTTTCGAGTGTCCTGTAAAAGGCAGGTGTTCGAAAAAATAAGACATTTTACATCTTAAATTCAGCGTTGAGGTTTGCCACCCATCCTGAATGTCTTGATTTTATACTGGCACGAAGAGGACAGTTTGCATGTTTCTTACATGCAGCTGATCTGCTGGCTACCCCACTTGTGGGATATGCCGTGATGGTATAATAGTAGATAGTAGTAGTATTAACATGCAAATTGTCTTCTTCGTTCCAAAAGAAAGCTAAGACATTTAGGATAGGTGGCAAAGAGTGTATATATCTGAAAGAAAAAGTGTGATAGACGTGTAAGTACATCCTATAACTACGTGGCTAAAACATGTTAATAAAATTATCAAGGATGACCGCGTGTTGAGTCAGAGAAATCAGGATGCATGTATAAGAAATTGCATAAATGTGAAAGAAGCGAAAGAAATATGTAAGGACTAATATGGTGTTCCGTTTTCTCTGCCTATCCTACTTGAAATACAGCGTGAAGAAATAGACAAATACATAGATAGAATACAAAAAGGATTTTGTTAGTATTGTAATTATGTTTTGTTAATGGGTTAGTTGGAAGATATCTCGCTTCTGCCATAATCTCGCCCATTGCACAAATTTATTTGTTCAGTAATAATGTTGTCATGTTTTTTTCTGCTGTTAATTTTAATGCGCAATATATTTTTATTTTTATTATTATGCTGTTTGTGCACCAGTACAGTGAAGAACATATAAATAGGTAGGTACCTATCTATTTATTCAGCAAGAAGCAATAAGTCCAACAAAAATAATCACTAACATCGATTTTACATAAGGATTTAAATCAGTAGAAATAGAGTACATACAATACATATAATGTGGTCAGTTCATTGAGCAAAGTCTTGTAACAAATTATCTGAAATCTTCGTTGAGAGAATTCCGTAGACATGGTACTAATATTACCTAGGAACCTACCTACCTTCTTATAAACATTTCTTTGTAAATAAAATGTATCATTACCGCTATACATAATACAACCACAACCATATTATAATTATCTAGGTATGTATGGAATAATTTTTTGGTCTATAATCTGTGTAACATTGTAGTGTTGTTGTTCCCTGAGTTGACTGTTTGTCCCATAAGAAGTTAATAAATAAAAATATCATAGAAGGCTTAGAAAAGCCAACGAAACCTTATTTGATACTGCCTGCCCTGGAAAGGAAACCATTTTATTCGCGACGTTTTCTTTGTCCAATTAATACCAGAATAGAATAACAGAAAAGCTACCAGAATACCGTACATGCTGAAGGAAGATTAATTAAAAATAGTTGAGGTCGCTAATTTTTATTATACGAATATTCATATCAATTTTGGAACCAGAATTCTAAGAGAATTAGTATTTTTGGTCTATATTTATATTTATTTATCTTAGTAAACTTGCGTGTCCCGAGTCGTAACACCAGAAGTCAGGCATTGTTCTATGCTGCGGGATCATCATCCAATTATATCTATTATTCATCGATGAATCGACTCCATGTAATAGGGAATAATTACAGTGAGATTGATATTTTCAACGATTCGGAGTACACTGTGAGGAGATGTGCTGTGAGCAGGTTTATTCGAGGGTACATGTTTTCCGTTGAGAATCCCCTGTAGTTGCTATTGTCATTTTTTTGTATTCATTGTCACTTATGTGTTGTTTGTCTTTGTTTCAAGTGTGTTTTTGTAAGTTATTGTACTTTAAAGGCTGTTCAGCCGTATATTATGTTAATAAATGAGTTCGTCGGTAGCCTGGAGGTAGAGCCTCGGCCTCGTGAACAGGGGGTCCGTGGTTCGATCCCAGGTATCGGCAAACTCCCCTTTCACGACACAAGCTTTTAGCTTACTGTGAAAGGTGTATAAGGTCCAGATATATCTTTTCAAAAAAAAAAAAAAAATATATATCAACCATCTATAGTTTTATTCATTAAAATGTATGATCGCATGTTTATCTTTTATAAATTCAAATGCGAGTTAAACTGAAGCTGTTTTATATGAAGTTCTGAATCATATCAGATATATTATGTAATATACTTATTAATCTAGAGTTCCTACTGTACATGTAACATTGCATTGGACGTAGGCAAACCAGGATTAAATAATAATTGAGATTAAAGACACTACAATGATGAATTGCGGATGCTGGTAGCAATATCTACATAACATGCCTATGTATGTAGTGAGTACCTACCTAATAGTAAATTATATCTTTACGTTTATCTCTTACTGTATTATGCTGCCCTAATACATATTAAATAACTATAATGCAGAAGATATTTATTTGCATTAAGTCAAGCTCTTGGCTATGGTATATTTATGTTATACTTGGTCAATTAAGAATTTTCTATCAATTTTAGACGTAAGGGCGCCTTTGAGATGGTCACAGATCATTTAACGGCACAATGTAGGTGTGATTCGTTCGTATACTTTTCTTTTTTTCTTTTCCTCGAGGCAAAGCACCCGATACCGAGTGAATTATGCCTATTTGTTGACAAGAATACCGGTAGTTACATAAGAGAAAAAAGTGACGCAAAAATTCGGTCGTATTATTATTAATAATAAACCTTAATTGACCACAAAATTGTTACAGCACAATGATAAGAAGAATATAAAACAATGCACTAACAACGAGCAGTTAAAGGGTGGACAAATGGACTTGTTATAGATTAAAACAATGTCTTTCAAATAACCCTTACCCCCTCTTTGTTATACACACATAAAATAAAGAAAGGGTGGCCAAACTAATATACTTCAACAAAAAAATCTAATTCACATATTTTTGTAGAAGTTTAGATATTTTAAGTAATATCGTAGATAGAATTGTTTTAGAATTAGGTAACAACCTCAAAATTCATACGTAGTGAAGTTTGCTACAGACTTTAGGGTCTTGTTGTCTTTGGATTTTGCGCTATATTTGTGAGCTTATTTTATCTGTTTGCGTTCGGTCGTGCCTAAAGATTAATATTAGTTCAAACAACACGGGCTCGTGCTTCAAAAACAGAACTGAAATCGATACTCTTGGATATTTTGCACTGTCTCCTGTCATCCTTTTTCTATCAGCCTGTCTATAAAAAGATCTAGCTGGCTGGTGTAAGCTAAATGCAATACGCCCACTATATCTTTATGCGAATGTATTAGGCCTTCTCCTCTTTATGCAATAAGCATAGTTACTTTATATGGATACTGGAACTAATATACCAGCTCCTGTATGTACAAACTACATAAAATCTGTTTGCTTTTCTTGTAACAGGTTACTTGCGAACTAATCTATAAAGGATTCTTACATTAGGTAGGTACTATACATATATATGTAGGCATGTGTTTATTATTTATATATTGATAGATTCTTATTCCTCTTGTAATCTATTCTCAATGTGTAATAATTACCTGTTTTATGAAAAGGAATTAAATGCAGTGCTCTTGCAAAACTTTTATTTTATTTTTACATATTATATTATATACACACCTAAAGCCTGAGAAATTATTACATAAACTATTAGAAATTATACTCTACCGTATCCCAAGTAGAGTAGGCTGAGAGGACGGAACGCCATATTGATCTATCCTTACATGCTTCTTTCGCTTTCTTCATATTCATTCAGTTTCTTATACCTACATGCACCCCGATTTGTTTAATTTAAACGCGGATGTATTTGAGAATTTGATCCACGTGGTCAAGATGTGATTCTCGGACATTCGCGCTTATTAAGTGCTTTACTTTAATTAAAATTATGAATTAGGATTTGAAATAAAACCAGATACCCTCCCAGTAAATAATATGTTTGTGTTTAGAAGTTGATGTAGATAGGCGGCGAGTGGAATCGAATTCAGGATGACTGAGAAATAAGTCAAAACTCGTTGCAGACCAATCCAATGGATTGTAACTCATAATATATATACAATAGAAAGTTTGAAACTTTACCATAAGGCCGCCGACTATCTCTGTTATACTCTAGTGACTCTTGTTTGTTATTTATTTGGGTCTTTTGTTAGTCATTGTTGTTTATTTTTGTTTTAAATTAGTCTGTTGTGATTGCATTTCATCCTCCTGAGAGGAGCTTCAAGGACGTATATATTTATTTATTTATTAACACAGTTAAAAGCGTTAAAGGCTTTTTATACAATGACTTATATACAAATAATACATGTAAACAATTTCTAGTAAATGTATATAAAACAACAAAAATAGTCAGAGGAAAAATATTATAAGAAAGGTAATAACTTAATTTAAAATGCAAAAATATCATAAGAAAGTCGATAAATCATAAAATATATGAATCATAAAAGATATCCACGAGACGGTATTGGTCGGCGAGCCCTTCCAGCTGCCTATTAAAGCCCACCCATTAGGGCAAAAGTTTTACTTAAAAGAGCAGATAAATAGAATTCCTCCGACTTCTGAGATATCCTGGTATGGGAGGGAGTTTTAAATGATATCTTCAATATTATATTTAAAACTTATATTTATAAAAGTTTTAGAAGCTCTATCAATTGCGTTTTGTTTTAAATACTTCAGTAGTTGCGAAGATAGCTGTTTAAATAGTGACTATATCTTACATACATACTTATGGGGTGTTCACATTTGGCGAATATCGCCAGGCGAATTTCAAAATATAACGCCAGGCGAAAAAACAAAATTCGCCGTACGCCCATTGATCGTCACACCTGTTCACACAGTCCACCGATTTAGAAACGATCTGTCAGATGCGCTTTGATTTTGACACTGTTTTCAAAATGGCGTCGAGATGGAGATCGCGAAGTGTTTATTTTTAGTCGAAAATGTTATAGTAGAGGTTATAAGGCGCCTTTTAATTAAGGAAACAAACGCCACAAACCAACAACAAAGATAACAGCTGTCACGAAGCGGGAAACATTATAAAATTTATAGGTTATAAAGTTTTTACCATAGATACGAACGCCGCGCACATCTGCGCATGCGCGAATCGTTCAATCGGCCGAAAATGTTGGAAGGTGGTCAACTCGAGACGATATCGTTTCTACTGGTTTTTATCGTTTCAGACTAGCTGTCATTTTGTTCACACGGTTCAAATGGCTGGCGATATTTTGGTGCCTGGCGATATTCGCCAAAGTGAGAACACCACAGTTCACTTCTTATACATACCTGGGTGCAATACATACAATACTAAGTTACTATACTCATGTTAGATATTATACTATTATATTATATGTAGGAACTGTATGCAAGTAGTGAGCCGAGTAACTATTCTGTGATAACATCGAGTTCAAACTGTGCAAATAAATTATATCATATAGCTTACATTTAGTAGTAGTAGTATATATAATATAGTGAAATAAACTGTACCTCCATTATTGATTTATTTCAGACATTGTACAATTATTTATTCATTAGTTTATTAAACAGCATTTAAAAACATAAAATGTTATGAATTCTACCTAATTCTAACTGGGCATGAGCCCGTATCAAGGCAGACTGACAAGGCTACTATCACTACTACACATACATACATGCCATAGGCAGAAAGGATCGAGCGCCACTTCCTTCTATATTTGCAAACATCTTTCGCTTCCCTCACTGTCACACAATTCCTGTTTAATGTGCTCAACAAGTGACCATTCTGTAGGATTTGATTTAAATTATTTTGCCATTTAATCCTCGGACGGCCACGCCTTCGGGCACCATTCCTCTCAGCCAAATATATCTTCTTAGTCATTTGTCCTCATTCATTCTTTCCCACTACACCATCACAGTATATACCACAAGTGCCGTAGCCAACAGACCAGCTGCATGTAATAAATATGCGAGCTGTCCTCTCTTTGCCAACTAAATATTAAGACGTTAAAAATAGGTGACAAAACTCATCGTTGAATTTAAGATGAAAAATGTCTTATTTTGCAAACATCTGCCTTTTACAGGACACTCGAAATCTTACGCAAAAGAGTGGTAGACAAATTGTTGACCGGTGTTTTTTTATTTTTAAATTTAAATAGACTTATCTTTAAATTTACAGCGAAAGCTTTTTAAAAAAAAAAAAGATATACATACCTATCTGGGTTTTCTTATAAACCCAAATACAACCTTATACACCTTTCACAGTAAGATACTAAAAGCTCGTGTAGTACACTAACTTTTACAAATTATTGTAGGTAGTTCACATTGTCCAGCGGTGGTACCTACATAGTACATAACTACTTGATAGAAGTTATGCTAAATTAATAAATATAAATGAGAGTGCAGGAAGCTCTTAATAGCCGGCTCGCAATAAATAGTCACTGTGGAAGTACTAAATATAAGTATTTTATATAATAAACCTTTTGTTTAGAATATTTACTAATTTTTTTATTGATTTACCGGATTTGGGTGCAGATGACAAAACCAATCAGAAACCTCGATTAGAGAACCTTGTCTACACAATGCAACATTGTGTGAAACCTAATCGGAAGAAGTGAAAAAGGTGTCCCAACGCTTACGAATTGGCTCTAGGCTGGCTTAAGTGATCACTTTCGGTGGCGATGGACAACATTCACCAATTCCACCATTATCACTGTCACGATTTAAGGTCCACCAATCGAGAGACGCTTTATGCAAACCTTAGAAGCAACCATTTTTTTGGATCTTATTTTTTCAGATCTCAAATGGACCTTTCTCACTTCTTCCGATTAGGTTTTACACAATGTTGCATTGTGTATACAAGGTTCTCCAATCAAGGTTTCTGATTGGTTCTTATTTTATGTTTGAAAACTGTATAATGTTACATGATTAAGATATTGTTAAAGACAACTGCCGTATATTTATTAAACAAATAAATATTGGGATAGTTTTTTATATCAGTAGCAAGGTAGGTACCTACAAACTTGGTTGCGCAGAACTTTACATGCAAAACAGCTGTAAATAATACAGGTAAGTATATTGACTTGACAGTAGGTGTATAGAGTACTTCTGTTTAATTCATTTTATTATTTATAATATTCGCAATATAATTTAATGGCAAACTTCTCCGATTAATATTCTAAACAGCTGCTCTTGTATCAATTTGTGTAGGTGCAATAAATTTATATTGAATTATATTTTGTTTTAAGAAGAAAAACATGCTAATTACTGTATTTATATGCTCTTATAATATTTTACAATGATTTAGTTTGGTACCTACAGTTGACTCTATTAATAAATTCCCAATTTCAATTGGAAAACAAAAGCCTTATTTATATTAAGGAAGTAGACATTGACAAGTATCAATCAATATACTGACTTTTTTAAATTTATTATTTTGTAGGTACTTTATCTCATACTTAAGATTGTTTGAATCCACATGTCTGGTATTGTTGTTGCATTCATTACTTTGTATTACATATTGGTAACGATAGGGGACTTTACTGGTCCACTTATGGCTTTATACAATTCTGTTATTGTTACCTGTATATGACTGTTTGTATACCTCTAAAAATGTAATAAATAAAAATAAAATAAATAAATAAAATACTACTGCTTCTATTACACATGGCAAGACAGTTGGAGCCTGTCCTAGGAGAATTCGACGCCATAGAGACAGATCTATTAAAAGATGACGAAGAAGAAGATAGCTTATTACAGATTTTAGATTCATTGTTTCAATTCATTCATTCATTAATTCCAAAAAAGGAACAATTAATTCAAGGATGGGCTGATTAAGTTCAAAAAAATATGTTAAATCCTTATTATATTATATTTTGAAAAATTTTATTTGTAATTTGCCCATTTTTTTAAGTAAATAAAAAAAATAACAAATGGATGTATAATAATTATTATTTATCGGCTACTACTAATATACCATCACAGTTTATCCCACGGATAAGACGGGATAACACTTTCAGCGACAATTTTGAGATTCAGGCTCATTTCACCATTGAGTACTGAATCGCGTAAAGTAATATATTTCTGTGTATATGTGTGTTTGTGTTAATGTTGATGAGAGGAAAATTGATCCAGTTGATTTGTATATTGTTTTGATATTGTGAATAATTATAGTGGTTTAGTTTTGTATTGTGCTAGTAGATTTTGTTGAACGTTTGATGAATGTACATGAGAACTGAAAGTTTGCTATTTCTAACTAATTATTATATTTGTATTAATATTTCTAGTTAATTCTTATATGTGTGTTAAAATTATACTTGATATCCGACCCTCCGCACAAGCATTTGGTTGCTTATGGAGGGAGCATTTTAGTATATGTACCGCCGAAGCGACTATGTGTAATATTATTTTGTTATTGTAATATCAATGTATACCGTGTATTTATGAATAAAATAATAATAAAAAAAATAACAATTCAAATCAAACATATACAATATACATTGGTACTTTTCTTCCCTTTTTCGACAAACTTATTTATTAAATCTATCATAGCTGAAGATGATTCAGATTTTCTGCATTTTCTACCTCTATAGACAATAGTGACAAGTCTGATAGTCAAGGAAGAATAATTTTTCCTTATAACTAATAAAAAAGGGATTCCTTTTTCTGACTTTCGTAGCTTTTGAAGTGAAAAGTTCTTTATATACGTTGGGCACTTTTTTATCGTATGATTTTTTCTCGGGACGTACAGCCTAAGGTTTGTGGATAACATTTAACGAATTTTGTTTACACACGTTCGGGGCCCCTACAGCTCGAGGGCCTCGTATCGTTGATAAGGCTGATATGGGGATAGCTACGCCCCTAAAAGCATACCACACATTGTATTATCAAAGTAAAGCACATTAACAAGCGATAAAGTATTCTCCATACACCACACTACTTGTACAAGAACAGCAGTCTTCACTTCCTCACCTTACGTCCATCGCCACGGTCTGTGTGAATAATTTATTGTTACAAGTAACGGAGAGATTCCCCACTGAGAGACCACATCCCACACGAGACTATTAATGAGATTAATCAAGATAATCGCTAATGTATATTTAATGAAATAAATTTCAATTTATTTATAAATAATTTACTTTATTTATGCAAGAACAAAATCAGCAAACTTGATAAAATATTGTGATTACGTCGTTTACAAAAATTAGTTACCTCTAGCACGTGGTGGTGAAGGTAGGGTGGTGTGGCGCAGAGGAAACGCTCTTGCCTTTGAGTCACAAGATCCCGAGTTCAATTCCTGGCCAGGGTAAATGTAAAAAATTACCATGATCAAAATTGTTTTCTTATGTTTAAGTAAACTTTATTACCTCCTAAAAGGGGCATCGAAGAGAGAGTATAAAAGATTGCTACGTTGACGGTTTTAGCTGGTCGGCCCTTCAGGCCTGTCCAATGACCCGCCCGTAAGTACGATTTTGGTTTTAAAGTGCTGATAAATAGTAGTTTACTCTCTCTAGTTCGTCTCTCTTGGGTATGTGTGTAAAATGTAGATGTGTTTCGAGCATAGTATATGTGTATCGTTTTGTTAGTACCTACCCATAATACAGAATTCATATCTTAATTTGCGACTATCTCGATTTATGACGTTATGTAAATATAATTATATGAACATCAGTATACATACATAAATAATTATACTAATGCACAAATATTTCGTGATATCCCGTGGAGCACCCGGTAAAGAATTGGTCTACCACTCTTCTCCAAGTTTTCAAGCGTCCTGTAAACGGCAGGTGTTCGAAAAAATTAAGACATTTATATATGACGACCGGTGTGGCGTGGAGGCTAACGCACTTGCCTTTGAGTCACTAGGTCCCGGGTTCGATTCCCGGCCAGGTCAAAATGAAGAATGACCTTTTTCATATTGTCCTGGGTCTGGGTGTTACATGTATATGTGTGTAGTGCATTGTATAGGTATATGTGTATCGTCGCGTTAGTACCCATAATACAAGATTCACATCTTAGTTTGGGACTAGCTCGGTCTGTGTGAATTGTCTATACATGTTATGTTATATGTTATTTAATTCAGCGATGAGGTTTGACATCCATCTTGAATGTCATGATTTTATATTGGCAAGGAGAGGATAGCTTGCATGTTTATTATATGCAGCTGGTCTGCTGGCTACCCCACTTGTGTGATATGCCGTGATGGTATAATACTCGTAGTAGAAGTAGTAGACAAATATTAAAAATAAATATTACCTTATTATGTAATCTCACACAATAGTTAATTGTAAGAATAACTTCGATATCATACATATTTTTTTGGATAATTGGAAGAAATTACACCTTTACAATGGATTCACTAACCCCCTGTATATTTATTGTATTTAACAATGTCAAAGTTATGTGTAAAATTGCTTGTAATCAGTGTATCCGGAAATGCCGTCAATATACTTGCATGGATGCGATAAAAAATATTTTTCTTTAAAAAAACATTCAATATTTGGCAAGATAATGAGTTTTTAAATTTGTGAGACTTGTAAACTGCTGTGTGTATAACGGAGTGCTTTCTGGTATTTTTATCTATCAAAGCTCTATTAACAAATCGTGCATTTGTTTCAAAATAACAGTACAGTAAATAAAATAAAATTAATACATAGATGAATTAGGTACGCCTAAATAAGAAATTATTACTAAAACTAAGTGTTTGATAATATCAGATTTAAATCAAGTCATAAACTGTATATAACAAGTGATTACCTATACCTAAATACGAAGCTTTGGGCTAAAGCTTATAATTACTGCAAGTACAAAACTGTAACAATTATAATATGTTACATAATATTAGGTATGCAGGGAAATTACACTTTGTCTAGAAATGCACTTTTTCTTTTTCAAATTATCATCCAAAGTTTTTTCAATATCATCGCTGAAATAAAGGCAGGTGTTCGAGAAAATAAAGACACTTTATATCTTAAATCCAGCGATGAGTTTTTCCACCCACCCTAAATATTTTATTTATTTGTTAGCACGGAGAGAATATCTTACATGTTTATTAAATGTCTACCCCACTTGTGGGATATGCTGTGATGGTACAGTAGATAGTATGTAGCAGTGGTAATACAAATAAATGAAATGTATAATAAATAGTTCCCACTGACCTCTCGCTTGTAAACACCTGCAGATAGTACCTACTTAATTCCTGTGCATACTGCTTGCTAACTGAATTACAATTTATTTGTTAATTATGGAAAAGAGATTATGTAAGGTACTCGCTACATCCACTATCTAGTGCGTTTGCGCAGGTATTCATCATAATTGTGGATTAAATCCCTAGCTCCAATTATGTGGATCTAGATTAATACGCTATAACTATGCCGCAACAAATTGACCGATGCGCTTCTTCTTATCTCAGTATAATATTTATTTTAATGCAAATAACTATACCGAATACTACCTTAGTTATATTTGCTTAAATCAATAGACCTAAAGTGTGTTCAAACAAGATGATGTGCAAAAAACATAAAATGAAAGCTTAAAATATTATATTATGGACGCATTTCAGGGTGGGTGAAAGAAATCGCGCCGACGCATTGCAATAAATTTGTCATTTAGAATATTTAGATCACTACTTATTACCAAAAATTTAATATTAATCTAATATATAAAAGGAAGTCGTGTGTGTTACAACACTTATAACTCAAGAATGGCTGTACCGATTTGAATGATCTCTGATTTGTTGGATTCTTCTCCGCCCGGAATAAACTATAGGCTATTAAAACATCTTACAAATTCACGAGAAGAAAAAATATGAAAAAAATTATTTACGCCATACATTTTTAATTTCAAAAATAAAAACAATATCGAGAGTTATGGCGCTTTTAGCGCCCCCACGTCGCCTGTTGCATTGTGCTAAAATAATCCGTAGGTTCTGCTATATTAAGAACCAAATTAATATAACTAATATGAACGAAATGTGTACTAATATTTGTTTACTATAATTCGGTAGTTACATGGCAATAGGTTGTATCTCACTAAAACATAATTTTACAGGAGAGCAAAAACAAAGTTTGCAAAAGAGATATTTCAGCCAAATTTCGAGCATTATATATCAAAATGAAGGTTATTATTATTTCTAAAAGATAGATGTAACATTCTCTTAATAATTTCGTCTACAAGATGTATGTAACATTCAATAAATAATTTCTTGCAGTTTAAAAATATTTGAGTTTTTTTGCCATGTTGATGAAAACAATCTTTCTACATGTCAATAAGTTACGTCTTTTCTCTCTTTATTCTGACTATAAAGAGACATATCCTTTTGCCACATCAAATATTACACTATTTTGAGCATTTTATGAGACAAACTTGAAAACGCAAAAAATGCGAGATACAACCTATTGCCATGTAACTACCGAATTATTCGACTAATATTTATGTATCGATAGATCTTCTGTCACGTGTGGACGTGCACAGATTATATTTGAAATTGTATTTTATTTTTGCATATGGAAAATTATTATTGAACCAAAAATTGTGCTATTAAAGATGAAAATAAGAATGTGTTCATGTAGGTAGTTCTGATGCAAGATTGTGTAGTGAAATTTGTAGACAGAGAAGAAAAATTACGAAGAAAATTATTTACTCCATACATTTTTAATTTCAATAAAAAATGCAATATGGAGAATTGTACAAAATCAACAATGAAGTTTTTTTTATAGATTGGCCTATTTATATGATATTTTTTCTATACATTCTCATATTAGAATCGTTATCCATACAATTTAACATCTGTAGTTCTGATATTTCAATTTTTAAAAAATCATGGCAAGAATTTTTATTAATTTTAAATGAGTAGGTAAAATCTACCTGAAAAAAAAATTAGTACCTACATAATTATATTACGTACTGCAGATAATTTATAAACAAATCTGAGCTAAGTATAATTGTTCAACATAAATTGTTCATGTCGGCCGGTGTGGCGCGGAGCTCTTTCCTTTGAGTCACGAGGTCCCGGGTTCGATTCCCGGACAGGGCAAAGTGAAGAATGACCTTTTTCAAATTGTCCTGGGTCTGGGTGTTACATATATATGTATATAGTGCATTGTATATGTGTGTATCGTCGCGTTAGTACCCATAATCAAGATTCATCTAAGTTTGGGACTAGCTCGATGTGTGTGAATTGTCTATGTAAAAAAAAATTAATGGTAATATTTTTGAAACTTGAGGAAATTGTTGCCATATATGTAGAATTATTTTAATTTGCCGGCAAAAAATTAATTTCCTAAAATTCCGTACATATTACTCGACAACGGGTGGGGCCGCTCAAGTTTCATAGTTGCGAATTTTTTTTCCTATAAAAGAATTTTCCAAAAATTTGGTGACCAAAAAATAATTCACCATATGGCAACAATTTCCTCAAGTTTCGAAAATATTACTTTTTCTATGGAAAAAAGTACTCGACAACGGGTGCGGCCGCTAAACTGCGAAAGTTCCAAATGAATTATATTTTTTTACACTATACCTTCGATGACACACTTTGACACTTACGGGAGTTTGTAAAGAGATTAATAATATTAATCATTCATAAAGTCAGTGGGAGAGGGCAGAAGATAGGGCATGTGTCGAACATGTGTTGAAAGGCTTGGTTTGGAGTGGCCAGAGGTCCTGGAAGCAGCGGTGGACAGTTATCTCTTTAATATAGTTAGATACTTAGAGGCAATGGGCCCCCGACCGAACTAGGACAAGGGGAAGAAGATGTATGTATGAAATCGTTCATTGATTCTTAGGCGGTACGAAGTTCGCCGGGCCAGCTAGTATTTAATATTTGCAACAAAGTTATTGAGCAAAAATTAGCATTTTCTCGTCATAGAATTTTCATGCAAATTTCTAAAAATATGTAAGTAATATATAATATGAAAAATATTCGGAATGTCCTCATACTATAAACCCATGAAATTATATAGAAATTTTAAAGATGTTCTACAACAGAAAACAAACAATATAGATAAAGTTTAATTTATCGACCGACGGTTCTTAGTGGAAGTTCATATTAATAATTTTTGAAATGAAACACGATATTGAGTTATTCCACTATTGACTTTATTTATTTTTGCGAGCCGGCTTTCAAGAGCTTCCGCTCTCATCGTCAGGCAAAAGTAAAGTGAAGCTTCATTACAAGTTAAGTATGTGACAAACAGAAAACAATAGGTAAAAATTAAAATTAAAAAGATGTGTTATTATCATGAATCGTCAACCATATTATAATAATTATGAGCCGCTGTGGACGGTCTTATATCAAACATCTCCAGCATTTGCCTTTGTACGATAACGGGGAAACCACAGAAAACCCTTATCAGAGATGTGCATTATTATAGAGGTTGCCTCCTCTAGTTGAACTAATTAAGAGTGTGATGTATTTATATGATATAAGTTACAAAAATATTTTACAAAATTATTATATAAGTAGCAATGTGTTTTTAGGTGAATGTATAGGTACAGATTTTGGTAGTGAATTTATACAAGTGGTAAGAAAGGATGAATGGATTTTAATAATACAAGAGAATTAATTGTTAAAAATTATTTTTAAAATCAACCATCAAATATTTTTGACGATGAGAGCGGAAGCTCTTGAAAGCCGGCTCGCAAAAATAAATAAAGTCAATAGTGGAATAACTCAATATCGTGTTTCATTTCAAAAATTATCAATATAGATAAATTTCATAAAATACGAATGAATAGTAAATAACCGACTGACATGATATTATGACAACTTCAAAAACAAAAACAATCAGGACCATTTTGTTACCATGACAACTTTTACTACTAAACTTTATTCTAGTGATATTGAGTCTGCTGTTTTAAATCTAAGCTATGCAGTGTTTTACAATAAAATAATTAAAATTCGAATAGTGTGACCATATAAATTTTGTACAATAATAATCAAAAGATCGTGGGAGGACAAAAGAAGCGTTGGAAGATTCCAAAAGAGAGATTTTGAATGTTTTTAACGTATTCTACAATGCACATCCGTTACTTGATTATTAAAATCGCGATCGTTTTCGGTAAACCTTTACCATTGACGAGCGAGATAATACTGACTAATATTTTTGGTTAAAACATCTACAAAAACAATGCATTGTAGAATACGTTAAAAACATTCAAAATGTCTCGTAACTGTTACATAGTTAATCCTTCTAAAATAACTGATATCCAAAAAAGAGGTTGACGATATTGTCCAGATGATGGAAAAACAGTGATATCGTGTTGCTCAAGATAGGAAAGTGTGGAAAAGTTTTGAAGAGGCCAATATCCAGCAGTGGAGAGAAGAAGGCTAGCAGTAAGTAAGTAAGTTATAATAAAATCCTATTCATCTTTATTCTGCAGTCTAACTATATATTATGTGTACAGCATTTCAGCTGGTATCGCGTACCTACATGAGATTATAAGTAGGTACCTACAGGCTACAGGTATACCTACCTAATAATCTTTATAGATCTCTAGGACGGGCCGGGCGTGAAGAGCGACAGATGGATCATCATAATCATCAGGTAATTTTAATTATAAGTGTAACATCACCATAACATAACATAGCACTGAGTGTAACATGTAACACCTTACAGTGTTTGAGGTTAGCACATTAATGTAGGTATAACATACATAATACTACATCATATATATGTATACTTACTTATATTATTATATTATAAGGGGAGAGGCATCATCCTGTCTCAGATGTTAGGTACATTATTAAATTAATTTTAAAAGCACGTAGCACTAGTGATGTGAGAAGAGAAAATTCTCCAAAGAAATTTCTCGAGAACGAGAAATTTCTATGAGAATTTCTCCTCTGATGGAAGAGAAATTTCTCTCGATAATTTTTCTTAGTGGTATTATGACCTTTCGCCCAGTACACTTCGCAGCCAACCTGATTGATCCAAAAATTTGTGGGGCTGATTAAGGCCCAAATCAGAGGTTATTAACACTTTTTTTCCATGTACGTACCTGCAATTTTTTTTTAACTTAAATATGGGCATGTGGGGTGTCAAACATAAAGATTTTTCATCAGTTATTAGCACTTTTTGGTAGGTACCTAACATTTTTTTGTTTCCATAATTAATTGTAGCCACATTGGTGATAAATTGTCTCAACATTTGTAAATTGTTATTGATTGATTGAATAAAGTACCTATTTATTATTATTATACTGTTAAATAAAAAATAAAAAAAATTCTCCGTAAATTCTCTACTTGGAGAAATTTCTCCAAAAATTATTTCTTGAGAATTCCACAACACTACGTAGCACACGACCAACTGATTATAACGCCTCCTGTTTGCTTCATGACGGCTGGTTTGATCGCTCATGCCTTTGAATCACGAGGTCCCGAGTGCGATTCCCGGCTAACTCAAAATGAAGAATGGCTGTAACTATGTACTTGCTCTGGAAGTTGGAAGAAACAGTTGTGAATGTGAAGATATGCAGACGGTGAGAAAAATTGGTCTTTCACTGTTCTCTGTAAGTTTTCGAGTGTGCTTTAAAAGGCAGATATTCAAAAAAATAATGACATTTTCATCTTAAATTTAGCAATGAGATTTGACATCTATCCTCAAAGTCTAAAATTATTATTGGCGCAGTGAAGACAGCTTGCATGTTTATTACATGCAGCTGGTCTGCTGGTTACGCCAGTTGTGGAATATGGCATGATGATATTTATAGTAGTAGTAGTAAAAATTAAAAATAACGACAAAAAGAAAACAAAGGTGAAAAAAAACAAATCCATAAGGAATAAATGAAATAAAAAAAGTAAACAAATAAAAGATGTATGCTAAACCAATTGACTTAATTAATCAATCGATCGTCCTAAGACCCTTCTCCCAGGAGTACAGAGTAAAAATCAGAGTCCCACATCTTTGCACCAATTGCGTCGTGGGAAGAGGCATATTGACTACCTGTTAGTTGTACATAATTATTTTTTTCCATTTAAATCCATTGACCTGTATGGTATAGACTAGTAACGCAGTACTAATTCAAACAGAAAGTATGTTCCAAAATTATCAATAATAATAATAATAATAAACTTATATTACTCTACAGAAGGCTGCAATTCTGAATACTTATTGAACAGTACGTAAATTTTTACAAATAGACGAAACTTAACGAGCTGACACAGAAATGGGTGACACTGACACAGAAACAGATTACACCTGGCAGATGTAGGTACCCGTGTGATTTAGAATACCGGGAGAAAATCCTGAGGAACAGTTTATGATATATTGAAAATAATAATAATGTTATTATGATATTTCAATCCATAGCATTCAGATGTAAATGGTCTCTTGCCTACTTATACGAAAGTATTACACATCCTTAATACCTGAAAAGCCATCTAAACCGCTACAATAACAAAACTACAATCAATGTCCTTCAAGCCTTGCAATATTAATGTGTTGGGTCGCATTACCTATTTTTCCTTTGAATTTCTAGTCTATACAATAAAGGTTGATGTTTAGATCACGATTTTTTGTGCTAAGTATCTGTGTGTAGTGTTAACTATGTATTTTAGTTCGCTCTAATCTTCTTATCACTCACTACACTCTTTCTGCAGGGTTACTCTCGACACGATCTAAATACGATCCTCATCTTGTTTTAATATTTAAAAAAAAATATCAAACGTCTGATAAGAAAATAACATTTTTACGAAATAAGAAGATAATTATGATTAATTTTCTATCGCCTTATGATGAAGTCGAGAGTCTCCGAATACAGGTAAGCGAAAGACAACTTTTTTCTAATCGCCTAATGATGAAGTCGAGAGTCTCCGAATACTAGTACGCGAAGTTAGTAAAGTCACTTGGAAGATAACTAAATAACTACTGTGTTTTTTTTTCAATTTATCTTGAAATGGACTTCCAACAGGTACCTTCGGTCAAAAATATCGAATTTTTGAAAAAGAAAATAGTGTTTCCTAAAAGTTGATAGAATTATATTACAACAATATTGATGTCTGATGCATTCCTGAGGTTATATTATAAATATATGGATGTTTGTGTATGGGTGTTGTATTGAAGATGTTTGCTTGCAATTTTTGTTTTTGTTATCAAATCGGAGTTTAAAAACATAAATTTGTAATCACTTGTATCGGTTTCTTAACACCAATGACACTTTGATATGGTGCTAAAGGGAGCCTTTACATCCTTTTAGTACTGAAGAAAAAGAATTTATGTGTCTAGGTATATTTATTTATTATTGTCTTATTTTTTTTTTGTATGTTGTGTTTATTACGCCCTTTCTATTGTACATATTAATGTTTTCCTTTTTATTGTATTATTGAAATGTTGATAAACTCAAGTATCCTGCAAAGGACCTACGAAAGTTAAAAAAAATGTATGAATTGTTTGTTTATGTAAATATCTTGGAAATAACAATGTTAGCCTAAGTTGATTGATAAATAAATAAATAACTTAATATTTAATTATTATAAATAAGTGTTTTAATTATAAAAATTTAACATGAACTTTCACCAAGAACCGTCGGTCGAAAATATCGACTTTAAATTAATATTATATTATGTTATATAATTTCAATTATTATATGTCATATTAATTTATCGAATGATTTATAAGTAATTATTATTACAATTAATTCTATTTATTGTATTACCTATTTTTTTTTTAATAAAGATATATATGGGTTTTGTTATAAACCCAAATACAACCTTATACACCTTTCACAGTAAGCTAAAAGCTTGTGTCGTGAAATGGGAGTTTGCCGGCACCTGCGGGATCGAACCCCAGACCCCTTGTTCACAAGGCCGAGACTCTACCTCCAGGCTACCGACGAACTCTTTGTTTGTTATTTGATATTGTTATTGTGATCGTGTAGATATTATCATTAGATATTATTTGAGAATACTCCTCATCAAGACCTATGTATGGAGTATCCTGATGTACGGCTGCGAGACATGGTGCCTATCTGAAAGAGATAAACGAAGACTAGAGGCGTTTGAGATGTGGACCTATAGAAGACTGTTAGGAATTTCCTGGAGAGACCACATCACAAACGAAGAAGTCCTTCAAAGAATCGAAGGAGGAAGGCACCTGCTCAAGATCTTGTCAGAAAGGCGTGCAAGGTGGATCGGCCATGTAATACGACAAGAAGGCCTCTTGCATGCCGTAATGGAGGGTATGACCGAGGGGACAAACTCTAGGGGACGCCCACGCCGAGAGTACCTGGAGGACCTGTTGGTGGACATGCGCTGCTCATCATATGCAGAATTCAAAAGAACCGCACAAGACAGGGAGGAGTGGAGGAGAAGAATTAAAGAGATATTTGCTGCAAACCAATCCCAGGATTGAAACCAGAGAGAGAGAGAGATATTATCGATTTATGTGTGTATTGTACTAGTTATTTATCCTTAATACATTTCTCTGATTACTGTTTGATTTTTTGACACTAAGTATTTTTATATCCATTGTTATGTCATTGTTGTCATTGTATTTTTTTTTAATTTATGTAAACATGTAAAAGGCTTCTTGCCGTATATATTTCTATAATATAATATAATAATACAACCATAATACTCATGAAAATATTGAAAACTACTATCCTCAGCTACTGCAGGATTGACAAACATGTATTTTTGACAATAATCTCTTCAAGGATTATAAGGCTGGGATCAAGATAAGATTAATATCGTATTTAGATTGTATCAAGAGTAACCCTACTGAACCATATTCGTAATACTTGCATCACTTAGAAACTGTAACAATCTGTAATTATGTATTTATAATATTATTATATATAGATCACGATTCTATTATAAAGAAATCAAAATTGTTATTAACTACAATTAGAGTTGTAAGAATATCTAGCAAACATAGAGGTAATAAGCTAGCCCTTCTGCAAAAATCTTTGGACGACTTGTAGAAAACGGTTACATTTTTTTATATTACTCGACTTCGCTCAGGAAACAAACATAAAATTGACAAATAGTAGTAGATACTTGCAAATAATATAGATAATTTCTGTTCACTGTGTTGGTGTTTAGGTAGTATAATTCCATAGTGAAATAAATAAAACAAATGTTTTCCTTCCTAATACTTTCCTAAGAAATAACAAAAAGTTAAGGAAATTATTTAAAAACTGACCATACCTGATGAACGCAATGATATTACTAAAAAGTCTAAAGTATGTGAAATAATAAAGTAAAAGAATAAAGGTACTATATTTAATATAATAATTATGTAAATAATAATAATAATATGAAAACTTATTTAATTTAAAAAAAATGTACTACATTTAGAATGGTCACAAGTTTTGAATGTTGCTTAACTTTGGTTGTAATATTATGCAACTACGATCATAAGCCTGGATTAGTTTTGTATAAAATTTTTACAACAATACTATAGATACCTACATAAGCGAATCATTTACATGTAGTACTGTGTATCGTATCCTAGAAGTAGATGAGCGAGACAGAAATATAACATAAATACACTTCATAAGTAACCACATGTGCAAGCAAGACAAATGCTGTGCGTTATTTCTTGCTTTTGCATTACTTAGGTGCAGTTGCACTAATGGGGTGTTCACATTTGGCGAATTTCAAAATATATCGCCAGGCGAAAAAACAAAATTCGCCGGACATCCATTGATCGTTACACCTGTTCACACAGTCCACCGATATAGAAAAGATCTGTCAGATGCGCTTTGATTTTGACACTGTTCTCAAAATGGCGTCGAAATGGAGATCGCGAAGTGTTTATTTTTAGTCGAAAATGTTATAGTAGAGGTTATAAGGCGCCTTTTAATTAAGGAAACAAACGCCACAAACCAACAACAAAGATAACAGCTGTCACGAAGCGGGAAACATTATAAAATTTATAGGTTATAAAGTTTTTACCATAGATACGAACGCCACGAACGCCGCGCACATCTGCGCATGCGCGAATCGTTCAATCGGCCGAAAATGTTGGAAGGTGGTCAACTCAAGACGATATCGTTTCTACTGGTTTTTATCGTTTCAGACTAGCTGTCATTTTGTTCACACGGTTCAAATGGCTGGCGATATTTTGATGCCTGGCGATATTCGACAAAGTGAGAACACCACATAACCGTTACCCCAAATCATGGAGCTTCTAATGAAATCATTACTGTAAATATATTACAAATATTTAATAACATAATAAAGACAAACTGTAATATAATATGATAATATGTGATCGTGCAATAAAACAATATATACCTACAATCATTATTTTATTGAGTACTCAACTTAATTCACTAAACGTAACACAATCCGTTAGTTAATTCACTATTAATTTTACCAATTTATATCATTACTTAAGTATTTATCTATTTCTCCATTAATGATTTATGGAAACATTCTTTTTTACTTGTAATTTGTACAATAATCACATGCAAACACATATAAAATGAATTAAAATAATACATACCATCACGCCGCTTCCCTCGTGGGGTAGGCAGAAAGGATCGAGCGCCACTTCCTTCTATCCTTGCATACATCTTTCGCTTCCGTCACTGTCGAACAATTCCTCATGCATGCTCTCCTGTTCAATGTGCTCAACGCGTGACCGTCATGTAGGATTTGATTTAAATGATCTTGCCATTTGATCCTCGGACGTCCACGTCTCCGAGCACCATTCCTCGCAGCCAAATATAGATTCTTGGTCATTCTGTCCTCATTCATTCTTTCTATAAATTAATAATTAAAACATATATCTTTCTTTTATCAAGTTTTAATTATTAATTTATACTGATTTTTCATTGCTTTAAGTGTGTATTTTTTATTGCATAAATATATTTGAATTTGAATGTCAAAGATATAAAAATTTAAATAAACAATACATAAACCTACAATATAAAAAAATTGAACTACGATGTAAATATATACCTATATAAAATGCCATCAATAATTTAATAGTAATCAAAACACTAAACTATTTTATTATTTCTTTACCCACCTATTGTTGCATAAATAGGTATTTATAAAAAAAATGTCTACTGTTTAAATTCCTACCTAGATGGATAATACACAAAATGTTACGGATTATGTGAGAAATATGATAATTATAATAAAAAACTTTATTGCACAAAAAATCAACATATGAAAATATTCAATTTAACTACACAAATAAATTTTGTCCAATGGGCGAGTTTATCGCAGAAGCGCGATATCTTCCAACTAACCCATGATAAAAAAAATACAAAGATAATTTTTTAAATACTTACATGGAAACAATATTAATTATTATAATAATAAAAATTAAAAATAACAGGACAGATTAGACATAGGTACACGTGCAATAATATCTTATCAATTTATAAGAAATTCAACAAATTTTTCTTCCTTCTCTTCCCCACCTATAAATTATTAATTATAAATTACACCTATTGTGTACTTACTTATATTGTTTTTTTTTGTACTACATAATAATGAATATATTTAAGATACTATAATTGGCGATGTAAATCAAATATTGAACTTGTAAATTACTTATTCCTATTGTAAATGCTGTTGTATCTAAAAGAAAAATAAAATAAAAATAAAATAAATAAAAATAAATCTATACAGATGATGCACGGAAAATATTAATTGCAGAATGCGTTTCTGAATTTCCTAATTAACCCTGAATTATCATTACAGATATAAGTAATCAAGTGATAAGGGAATTTATTTACGATAAGGTTTTTTCCTAATTGTTCCGGGTAATTTCCATAATTTTGGGTTTCTTAATTTTAATAATTACTCACCACTTTAAAATTTTAGACTAATATTACATCATGCGTAGTGAACTAATTTAAATTAACACATTTTAAAATAATATTATTGTCTAAGGCCCAAAATTACAATCAGTAGCTTATCGTGGAGCTTTGGTGAGGAGGCTTAAAAGTTAAGTCGAGCTTACTGCTCACACGAGAATTTCAATCAATATTCGACTGCGACTTGACTAAGCCGCAAATATGGTTAAGTTGGTAGCCCTACTAGTTGTTTTATCGTGATTTTGTTTATGCATTAACCTCACATCTGTCATGTTAACGGCGACGCGCGCCATTTTTCGTGTTGTTGTTTTGATTTCGTGAATGTTCTTGGATTATTTCGTTACCGACGAAACAGGGTCAGTAACGAAAAAATCCAAATAGAAGCGCAAATGAAACAACCTTAGAACAACAAACAAAAAACGTAATGAAAACGCGAACATATGACATTAATGTCAATTTGTTCTTATTGTTACTAGTGGCGCCTCCTGGTGATGAAAAAATTAACTGAGTTTAAGCAAGCTTAACGTTGTTGAGGACACCCCCGGGTATTCCTTAACTTAAGGAGTAGGCTAAGCCGCAAATTCGTGCTAAGGAGACATTGTAATTCGCGTAATTTTGGAAAGCGAAGCTTTATGTGTTCCTTAAGGTTAAGGAGGATCTTAAGCCTGCATTGTAATTTTGGACCTAAATATCTGGTATAATATTTCCAAAATAAAAAAGTTGCTTTACAATAAATTACTACTATACCATCACGGCATATCCCTCAAGTGGGGTAGCCAGCAGACCAACTGCATATAATAATCATGCAAGCTGTCCTCTCCGTGCCAATATAAAATCAATACATACAGGATGGGTGGCAAACCTCATCACTGAATTTAAGATGTAAAATGTCTTAATTTTTCCGAATAAGTACCTGTCTTTTACAGGACACTCGAAAACTTACGGAGAAAAGTGGGAGACCAATTCTTTACCGGGTGCTCCACGGATTTTTTTTTGTGTGTTTTTACAAATTAACATTTTGAAAAACTATTTCTCATTTCGATTTACCTTTGTCGTAAACATTCACGGTATAAAAATTACGGTCCATATTTGGTTACCATTTTAGACTACTATGTTAAATTGATATCGTTGCTGAAATGTAATAGTGGGAGAAGCGGAATTAGGGAACGTTGTCCACGAACACTCAAATTGAATACTTAAACTAGCCTTAAACCAATATTAGCTCCGAATTTCATAAGCGTCGGAACTCGTTGTAAGCGAAATATACGACCCTTAGAGCATAGATTGGCTATGTAAAATTTCAAAGAGTTTTTTATGGCAAAGCGCACATTATTTTATATAATAAGTTGTCCAGTAATATTTTGGCACTCGATTATGTGGAATATCAGAAATTTAATATAAATCGTCACCTAAACGGAAAAATAGGAGTCCTTGGACTCCTGCAATATCCAAGAAATAAAGTTATTTCAACAATTTGTGGAATATCAGAGAGAAGTGAAAAGGTATTTAGTTGGAAAAGCCTTTTAAAATATCGACGAAATGCTAAATGGGACTGTTCAGTCTATTTGGCATTGACCAATTTAATTATTTCTTACTGTTCAATTTTTACAGACACTGGTGTGAAGTTATTTGGGGCTTTTTATTGGATAAGCTTAGGGATAATAACCGCATCGGGAGTAGCATCCTATATGTGATATAATAATATCATCATAAACTCGCTAAAACTCATCACTACACATATTATTATTACATAAATCCTCTGATCTATGACAACTTATTATGTGTCTTATTACAATATTCAATAGACAGGCAGGTGCAGCTACATATACACAACAAAACAGTCAAATCTCCACTTGATGGTATTATCGTCTGTCTCAAGTGATTCTTATTTAACACAACACTTGAAATATTTTAAGAAACGATAGACTTAAAGCAACATGTTGCAACTGTGATAGATTTTGATAGACATTGTATAAAATTATATAATCGTAGTTCCCTTGTTTGAACAACTTGAGTGCAAAGGTGCAATCATTTTTGGCATGAGTAATATAAACAGCTGTTTTGGCTATCATTCATTTGAACAGAAGTTCATTAAGTTGTGAAGAATTAACGTTGAGTTGATTATTGTACGAATGAATAGCATAGTATTTGACAATAGCAAGAATATATAGACGAGACACTCCGTGTCAGTCAAACAAACTCAACACCTAATATGGTGGGTATCTGCATAATACTCAATGTGAGAACAAAATTATTTTTATGCAATGACCTATCTTAAAACACTATAACATAATAATTATGCTCGTGCGGGCTACACACTTATACAGTAAGAATTCAACATCTCAATAACATTTTGCAAAATCTAATCGGAAGAAGTGAGAAAGGCGTCCCAACGCTTACGAATCGGCTCTAGGCTGACTCAAGTGATCACTTTCGATGTCCATGGAAAACGTTCACCAATTCCACCATTCTCACTGTTAGGATGTAAGGTCTACCAATCGAGAAAAGCTTTATGCAAACCATAGAAGTAACAATCTTTTTTCTGGGTGTAATGAAAATATTTTCCGTGAAGCACCCGGAAGAGAATTGGTTTTCCTCTCTTTTCTGTAAATATTCCAAGTGTCCTGTAAAAGGCGTGTTAGATGTTGATTACAGTAGCTGATCGTCTTTTTAGGACATTATCAATCAGACAAAAGACGTATCACTTAATTAGATCTATTTAATAACAACTATTGTATTGTATTTTATTTCGAGCAAAATTGCTTAGTATTTTTGTACATAGGTAGAAAAACTTTTTTTTTTGTTTCAAATAAGATATATGCAATGTTTATGCAACTATCTCTTATTTTTGGTAGATTTGTGGAGAAGTGTTTATACTGGTAAAATATATGGTTTATACATTTAGAGGTATACGTGACCTAGATAGATAAATCAATATGGCACTCAATTAATTGGTGGGGGGGGGCAGCAGCATAGTTTTATTGCAATAACTATCAAATGTGTGGACCTTTTAGGAATACCTGCATAATTTCTACAAACCCCTCGTCAAATTTTTAATTTCAAATGTTCAAAATTCAAAAAGTATTCAATCGACATTTAAACAAATTACAAAACAAAATTAATGAAAATAGTAGGTACTTATATACTTATAAGTGGGTTAGTTGGAAGAAATCGCACCTCTGCGATGACCTCGCCCTCTGTATGTTGATTTTATGATTATATTTGATTTGTATATATTTTGTGTATATTTGATTGTAATCGATGCACAGTAAAGAATAAATAAATAACATATTATCAGGTGTAGCAAACTAGTAAAAAATTGGATCTTGATGTTTCACGATCTTCTCGTCCTTGTTTTTTGAAACCATCTTACGAGTATATTTAATCTGAATTTTAGAGGGGTGTGGGCAATTTCCCAAATCGATGGCAATTTTCCAATACTTTTTCCAAACTTTAATACTAATTTTGATACTTTCCCACTATTTTCCAGTATACATAAAAGGTACACTGAGAAAAATACTCAAAACGAATCATTGGTACAGTACTATCAGATTAGGACCAGAGATCGTACAAACGATTCATTGGTATAATGTGGTATTATATGGTGCGTTGAACCGAACGGACGTGTGTTTTGTGCAGTGCAGTGTCTGTGTCACGTAAAACAATATAAAATGAATCGTTTGTGAAATATAGTAGTTATGAACAATTAGCTTCATATTTGAGTAGTGTAATAGATAAGTCAAGTGTTTGCTTAATCATGGCGAATAGTAACTTAATTATTAACGAATTGTTGACATTTGTGCGAAATAAAATCGAAATAATGGACGAGGTGGCCATAGTACAAATTTGTACATCACAGTATAATGAACAAGAGGTAGAACAAGCCAAAGATATTTTATACAATCATGTGACAGAAAAGAAAGTATGCCGAAAAGGAGATGGTAAGAAACAAAAAAATCTTTATGACATTATCAAAATCTTAAAAGAAACAGAAGATGATATACTTCCTGTGTTTGTGGCAAAGGATTTAAGCAAATTACCACCAGTTACGTTCGATCATGTGGATGTTACAAGTCTGCTAAAAGAAATTATCTCATTAAAACATGAAATGAATGCCTTAAAAATGAACAAAAGTGATAGAAACGAAGTAGAAGAACTAAGAAAGGAAATGTCCCTTTTTACAATGGAGCACCAACGTCAAAATACGAAGTTTGAAACGCGAAGCATTGATAATAATAATATTATAAATATACCAGGCTCGACGGAGAAAGCAGGTAGCAAAAATCAAATAAACCCAAGAGCCAGCGAACAAGGTTGTAAAACATACCGAGAAGCAGCCGGACAAAGCGCAGGGAATCTCCGAAACGGAATAGAAACACGTGTTACATCGAGACCCTTAGTACCTGAAGAACCCTCGACTTCTAGTAATACCACAACACATGTTAATCTAGATATTGAAAACGAAGGATTTATAAAAGTAAAAAGGCGCCAAAATAAAAGAAATATTATGGCTACAGGAAAACAAATCGAAACACAAACTCTTAAGATTTGTGAGATGAAAACTATCATGTATGTATCAAGATTTCACCCAAGTGTGAATGCTGAAGATATTGAAAAATATATAAAACAAAAAGTTAAAAGCGAAATTTTAGTTGAAAAACTTAAACAATACAGAAGTACAGATTTTGTATCCTTTAAGGTGACTGTTTTAAATACCGATCTGAACAAATTTATGGATAAAAACTTCTGGCCAGAAGGAGTAGTATTTAGAAAGTATTTTAATAAAAAGTATAATGGAGAAGAACAACAAAATTAAAATTATAACAATAAACTGTAAGGCTATGAAGAGGAATACTTACTTCATAGCTGAACTATGCAAAACATATGACGTAATACTATTACAGGAAACATGGCTATTGGAAAATGAAATACCTCTACTGAACAATATTCATGAAAATTTTGAAGCTATTGGAACATCAGCTGTAGACTTATCCAGAGGACCGCTAGTTGGAAGACCATATGGAGGTACAGCTATCCTTTGGAGAAAGGAAATAAGCGTTGTCCCTTTATCATGCGATGATTGCCGCATCACGGGAATCAAAATAAAAGAAAATATTAGAGAACTGTATATACTGAATATTTACATGCCAACATGTCACGTAGATAACATAACTGATTTTACTAATTATTTATCTAAGTTACATTCTATTATAAATGAAAATGACAATGCAGAAGCCATCATCATGGGAGACTTCAACGCACATCCGACATCTATTTTTGGAATGGAACTGGAGACGTTCTCTAAAACCAATCATTATATATGTTTAGATTTGGAAAATTTACCATTGGATTCTTATACGTTTGTCAGTGATGCACACAATACTACATCATGGTTAGACCATTGCATGATTACTGAGAATTTGAAAAACAAGGTAACAGATGTACAAATTCACTACGATATTTCATGGACTGATCATAGAGCTATGTCTTGTGATGTGGAAATAAATAAATTGTGTCCAATGGTAATAAACCCAGTATCAGTAGATAGTGTAAAGTGGTGTGAAAATAATAAAAATAAATTTAAAATATACTCAAGTGTGGTGGATGGATTTCTATCAAGAATCTTACAAGAACAGTATACTAACTTGTCATGTAATACAAATAGTGGTGTTTGTAACAACTCTCAACACATAGCAAATATAAACAAGCTTTATGATGATTTTATAAATGCAATTAGAAATGCATCTCATATCGCATTTGATAAAGAGAATGAATGGAAATCAATTACAAAATACCAAAAAACTGGATGGAACAGTCTAGTTTCTGAACACTATCAACGCTCTAAGAAAGCTCTTGAAAACTGGATTCAACACGGAAGACCAAAAGACGGAACTGCAGCTGACGAGAGACGATACTATAGGAAAGAGTTAAAAAAATCATTAAAGTCAGCTCAACAAACACGTGACCAAAAAATATTTGATGATATTGCTATGAATGCCACCGATAAACAATTTAAAAAATTCTGGATAAAAAGTAATAGACTTCTGAAGCCGACAAAAAGAAATACGGGTAGAATAGATGGTTATACGAATGAAAAAGATATATCGAACAACTTTAAACACATCTTTAGTGAAATTTCAGGTAGTGACATACCAAACAAATATATCGAATATCCTTCAGATAATTGTGATGTAATAATAAGTGAAAAGGAAGTGGAAACATCTATTGTGTCAATAAAATCAGGAAAGGCACCTGGTCATGACAGTTTAGGTATAGAACATATAAAATATGCAGGTTTTCGGTGTAAACAAATTTTAACTAGACTCTTTAATCTGATAATATCACATAATCATCTCCCAGAAAATATGACAAAAACAATTATTATACCTATTCCAAAATCACCACAACTAGACATGACATCCTCTAGTAATTATAGGCCAATATCATTGACAACAATAGTAGCAAGAATTCTCGAGAAAATATTATTGGAAAAGATTAAACACAATCTTAGTACAGAGGAAAATCAAATGGGATTCAAACCTGAAGTGTCAACGGAGACAGCGATATATACCGTGAAGCAGATTGTAGAAAGATATCGAAAGCGAAGAACAACCGTGTACGCATGCTTTTTAGATCTCAGCAAAGCTTTTGATAAGGTGTCTCATGAAATCCTCTGGGAGAAATTGCAGAAAAGAGGAGTGCCAGCTAAAGTTGTAAATCTACTCAATCGCTGGCACACGTATCAAGAGAACGTGGTTAAATGGAATAACCAAGTGTCCAATCCTATGTATTTAAGAACTGGAGTGAGACAGGGAGGATGCTTATCTCCAGTTCTATTCAACGTATATATGGATGGACTGAGTCAGCAGCTAAATACTTCTAAAACCGGATGTCACCTCGGAAGTCTACCATCGAACCACGTAAGCTACGCTGATGACATGGTTCTTTTAGCCCCATCAATCAAAGGATTGAGAAAACTGCTGAAAATCTGCGAAAAATATGCAATCCATCACAACATGAAATATAATGCAAAAAAGACAGAATTAATGATTTTCAAATGGGGTAAAGAAGAAGAAAAAGTACTGCCAGTAGACATCGACAATACAAATCTCACGCAAACAAATAGAGTCAAATACTTAGGACATATTATTAATAGTGACCTTACTGACGATGACGATATCGAAAGACAAAGACGAAACATTAGTATTATCTCAAACATGCTCGCCAGGACTTTTTTCAAGTGTAGTGACAGTGTTAAGAGAATGCTATTTAATGCCTACTGTACAAACCTTTACACATGCCAACTATGGACGAATTACAGACTGACTACGATAAACAAATTAAGGGTACAATACAATGACGCATACCGTATACTATTTGGACATCGTAGATACACTAGTGCATCACAAATGTTTACAGAAGGTAGGACAAATGACTTTAGGGCGACAATGAGACTGAAAATTCACGGATTTAGGACACGACTAACATTAATAAATAACGAACTTTTACGAGCTGCTTCCGAAAGACAAGAACAACAACTGACACAAAGGTGGATTGCATATTTAATTAATTAAGAAAGTCTGTAGGTATATTGAACCGATACCAGTTTAGTATGATCTTCTTTCTACTTATTTCTACTCTAATATGTATTATTTTTTTATCATTTGTATTATATTGTATGTATTTTAATATGGACTTGAGAGGTTTGCACACTCCACCTTCAAGTCTGGAGTAAATAATAAATAAATAAATAAATATAAATAAATCTATAATATTAACTCTCCGCAAACAAATCATTCGTAAATTTACCAACAACTTGTTTGCGAAGAGTTAATATTATAGATTCGTACTAATGAATCGTTTGTACGATCTCTGGTCCTAATCTGATAGTACGTACCAATGATTCGTTGTGAAATTTCGTTAGTATTTTTCTCAGTGTACGCCCATATAAGTAAATGATATTAAACAAATAACATACATAGACAGTACACACAGATCGAGCTAGTTCCAAACTCAGATTCAATCTTGTATTATGGGTACTAACACGACGATACACATATTATATACAATGCACTAAGTTTTATAATATTATCTGAGTACTCTTAATAGATTTAATTCACGGCTTTTTACTAAACGGTTTCTTGTTCTCAATACAGAGTTAGTTATTACAAAACTACATCCAATAATAATGATGTCGCCATTTGGTGATGTGCATTATAAACTGCAGGGTTACTCTTGACAAAACTAAACACGATCTTAATCTAGTCTTGATCTTGATCATACGACGCACGAAGGGACTATGGTCAAAAACACCGCACTACCGCTAACGCGCGATCGGTTTGCGTGTATTTTTGGCCAATAGTCACTTCGTGCGTCGTATGATCAAGATCAAGACTAGATTAAGATCGTGTTTAGTTTTGTCAAGAGTAGCCCTGCTGTTTGGCTTCTATCGCTACTGTGTCCAATAGGCCACTGTGTAATGCATTCTCGGAATATATTTAATCTAGTATATATTTATGTCAGTTCATTGTAATATACTTTATAGTTCATACATACCGTAATTAGACATCAGAAATAAAAAAGAATACACTGTACATATACGAGGTTCGTCGTGTACGAGTAAAAAGTCGAATGTTTTTATTTTTAATTTCAAAACCAATAAACTCTTTTTTTAATATTATGTGTGTTCCTTTATCGCTACCTCTACATTCAGACAATTTCTCATACACGCAAATCGATTTCTCTTACTCAACACACGGCCATCTTTGAGATTTTGCCACGTTTTCTCGAACGCCCGCACTTTCTCACCCTCCCCCCTTTCAAATAAGCACATGCCCTTAATCATCCTTCTTCCTTCCATTCGTAGGTACCACATATCCAAATCATTGTGACTAATTAACACGCATTCTATCCACAATACTCCTATTGTACCCGCTCATTCTTCTAACGTTTTACCAACCATTCTTTTCAGCGATCACATCTCCACAGCATTTATTAGGTACACTTCGTCCATCTTCAACCACGCCGATGTTTCGCTTGCATACATAAGTGACACATTAAAATCGAATAAAACCATTACCTGTCAATCTTCTGGCTCACTAGATAATGTAGATATATGTACCTGCATACAAAGTACATTTCTGTAAATCATTATTACTAAAAATATTTTCGGGTTTTTTCCCGACTTAGTGTAAGCTGGAAAATACAATAAGTACCTACCTATATAGGTATATTAACTGATCAAATGAGATTATACTTAGTTTGATAAAATACAGTGGAACCTCTCATAACGAGTTTAATTCGTTCCAGACTCTTACTCGTTATGCGAAACATTTTTTCTATAAAAATCAATGTAAAATACAATAATGCGTTCCATGCCGAAAGAACAAGTATTCTTGGAGAACAAAATGATGTTTTTTATTAAAGTTTATTAAAAAAAAATTACTTATAAAAGAGTGTTACAACTTGAAATACAATTTAGATTAAGAAAAAAAACGTACCTAAATAAAAATATGAATTTATGACAAATAATTAACCATTTTTAACTAGAAAACGAACCGTAAACGTAACCGTTTCGTAGACTCTCCCTTCGAAGCATCCATCTTCTTAATTTTATCTTTGTTCTTGAGAATAGTGTAGATCGTTGATGTTGACCGATAGTATGCACGCACGTGCGCGTATATGCGCGCTAGAAATGCCACGCTCACACCTTGTTCTCGCTTTTCAATGTTTTTACGTTTCATTTCAACAGTTATTTTTATTCTCTTCTGGCTGTCTCCTTGTGGGCTTCACCTTTCTTCCACACGTGCGAGCGACTGCCGAAAGAGCGGGAGTGTTATTTCATACTTTACGCAGACTCAGTCGTGGTACATGGGGCCTTAAAGCGGGGACTGTGCGTACCATTTATCGGGCGACGTATGTGGCTCAGGTCACCTATGGTGCTCGTGTTTGGTCGCATCGTCTTGAGGTTGGTTCTGTGTCCGCGGCGGTCTTGAGGGGACAGAGACTCCCCCTGCTCGCCGTCACCGGTGCGTATCGAACGGCTGCTAGCGATGGCCTCCCCGTCATTGCTGGTGTGTTGCCCGCAGATTTAGAAATTTTAGATGGTGTAGCCAGGCGCAAGCTCAAGGCTGACGGCAGTGTTGAACATCTCGGAATCTCTGTTCATGCGGAGCCTGGGACTAGAGGATTTAGTAGGGCAATCGGCGTGATTCGAAAGAGGACTTTTGAAGTTTGGCAAGACAGGTGGGATCGGGGGAGAACTGCTAGATTGGTCTACAGTTTTCTCCCTGATGTATGTGAGAGAATGAAGAGGCGATTCCTTTCCCTCAATCACCATGCCGTCCAGCTTGTTACGGGCCACGGTGATCTAAAGGGCAGGTTATATGACCTTGGCCTAGCGGAGAATCCGTGGTGTGTTTGTGGGTTGGGAGCGCAGTATGCTGGGCACATCCTATGGGAGTGCTCCGTGATGAATGATGCTAGAGATGTAATGATAGACGATATGAGTGAAGACACTCCCAGACCAATTTGGTTTGGGGAGGTTCTGCAATGCCCGAGAAACCTTAAAGCATTTTTGGTGTTTGTGGATGTGTGGGTATCTCGTTGGGAGCTTTTGCGTCAGCCGGGTTTACCCCCGCCTGACGTGGAAGGGTCTTAGGGTTGGTTTTGCCCATTGCGGCGTTGGCGCGATAGCGAACTCGTGTTTTCGTTGTGTCGTCCTGTCTCCCTTGGTGGAGAGTAGGTTTGGGAGTATTATGTATTTAATGAGGTATGTGGTGTCCAGAAATGAATAGACATGTTGATAGGTAGAGGACTCTTTATTGACTGACTGGTATACATACATAAGTGACAATACAATACATTACACTCTTTCCCCCTTACATTTTATTTTAATCAGTGGTGAACCTCACTGGAGGTTTACTGATTCTACCTGACCTTGTAACATAATGGGAATCAGTTGATACACTAGGACTCGGTTCAGATGGACTACTATAATTACTGGTACTATTGAAATTATTATCTTGGTCAAAATAGTCATATATATAATCATCATTATGTGAGAGACAACTTTTCTTTAATCCACTGACGTGCACCTTCCTTACTTCTCCCCCTTCAGACAATTTTACGACATATACATAATTACTTAACTTATCTATAATAATACCTTTACACCACTTAAAAGGACTTTTAATATGACTTAAATATACTAAAACATTTTCACTAATATTAAATTTTTTAACATGACATTTTGGACTTATATTACAATTATTTCTTACATTATGATTTGGCTTTGACAATATGGATAAAGGTGTGTTAGGTTTAAAAACAAAGAGACTTGCCATAGGTGAAATACCTGTGACACTTGACGGTGACGATCTATACACAAACAAACAATCGAGCAATCTTTGTAATGGAGACATACTATTACTATACTTAGATGCTAGAGACTTTATTAACATTTTTTTAAAAGTTTGTACAGAACGCTCAGCTAATCCATTCGACTGTGGGTTATAAGGCGGTGAATGCATCAATTTTATATACTTGGATTTACAAAACTCTATAAATTCTTTACTAGCAAAAGGTGGACCATTATCACACACAATTAATTTAGGAAACGAAAACCTAGAAAAAATTTCTCCCAATTTATTAATAACACTTTGACAGTTAGTACTTTTCATAAAAAAACATTCAATCCATTTTGAAAACGAATCACATACAATTAAATACTTATTACTATTAAAATCAAAAAAATCTAAATGGACTCTCTCCCATGGACATTTAGCACTAGGCCACGGATTACGCGTATTCTTACTAGGATTTGCGTTTTGAGTGCTTTGACAAATATCACATTGTGATATTACTCTTTCAATGTCCTCATTCATCCCAAGCCACCAGACATAGGAACGAGCAAGTAATTTCGTTCTTACAATGCCGTTATGGCCGTAATGAAGGATGTGAAGTACTTTTGATTTTAAGGACTCTGGTATAACAATTTTCTCCCCATACATAACACATTTACCATTGACAGACAAAAAATTTCTTACTTTAAAATATCTTTTTAAATCAACATTGTTAACCCTTTCAGGCCAACCATTTAAAATATATTTACGTACCTCACACAGTACTACATCAGACTCAGTATTCTTTTCTACCTCTGAATATGGTATTAAAGGCGTTGACATGTGAATAAAATTGCATTCTGGAAAATCTACCCGTTGGGTATTAGGTAAACGAGACATAACATCAGCTTGTGGAATGCGACAACCTTTCTTATATACTAAATTATAATTATATCCAGACAACAATATAGACCAACGAATAAGACGTGACGCTGCCATCACTGGCACTTTCTTATTATCAGAAAATAATGACAACAATGGTTGATGATCTGTATATATTGTAAAGTGACGACCATATAAAAACTTGTGAAACTTTTTGACTGCAAAAACTATAGCTAGACCTTCTTTATGTAGCTGACTATAATTTCTTTGTGCTGGAGTCAATGTGGCTGACTCAAAAGCTATAGGAAATTCCTGACCATTGACTTCATGACTAAGAACGCATCCTACCCCATATGCACTCGAATCGACTGTTAAACTAATTGGTTTACTAGGATCATACAAAACTAACAATGTTTTATCTGAAAGAATTGACTTACTCTGGACAAAAGCTTCCTCACACACAGCTGACCAAATCCACGCTACATCCTTTCTTAACAATTCATACAACGGTTCTAACAAAACTGGACTCATAGGAATAAAATTTTTGTAAAAATTCAACATGGACAAATAACTTTTCAACTGAGTAATATTCTGCGGAGACGGAGTAGACTTGATTTTTTTAACTTTTTCTAAAGACGGTCGTTTTCCTTCCCCCGACAATGTAAAACCTAGAAAATCCATACTGGAGACATAAAAATCGCTTTTATCTAAATTGACCTTGACATTATACCTTTCTAACCTCGACAACACTTGATGTAGTGTATGCTGACATGACTGAAAATTTTCACCTCCTATACAAATATCATCTAAATATGCAGCACACTTGTCTATACCTTGCAATGCAGAATCAACGAACATCTGAAAAATTGCTGGTGCTGATGCCAGACCAAAAACCATACGATTATATACATATAGACCCTTCAATGTATTTACAGTAAGTACATGTTTACTGACATCGCTAACCTGTAATTGTAGATATGCATTAGTAAGATCTAACCTACAAAATATTTTACAACCTGTAAATTTATTAAAAATATCTTCAGTACGTGGGATTGGGTACTGATCTACTCTTAACTGCGGGTTGACAGTTGTTTTTAAATCAACACATAATCTTAATTTACCCGACTTTTTCGGAACACAAACAATAGGTGACGCCCATTGGCTATGCCGAACTTTCGAAATAATACCTTCTGCTTCTAGACGATCCAACTCCTCAGACACTTCTGTACGTAAAGAATATGGCACCTCATATGCCTTATGATAAACAGGCGTAGCCCTTTCCTTGAGATTAATATCGACAACAAAATTACTAATAGGACGATCGTTATTTTTCTTTGAAAAAACATTTGGAAAACTACGAGACAACTGTTCACAAACTTCACTATGATTATAACTATTATTATTACTAGACACAACATTAATACTAGACTCAAAATATGACAAAATATTCTTATTAAAATTCTCCTCCCACTCTGGATAAAATACTCTCTACCTACAATCTCTACCTAGAATTGCTTGAAATGTTAACTCTTTGACTACCAACAATTGTAATTTAACACAATGACTGTTTTCTCTACCTTGCACATTAACATATATATATCCACATACCTCTAGTTGTTGACTATTTGCTGTAATCAGCTTACCAGAAAAACTATTCATATTTTCATGACGAAAATATCTGTTATATATATCATAACTTATAATGGTGGATGAACTCCCTGTATCAAGACAAAACAATATTTTGACATCATTTACAAATAACTGTAAAGCAACAGGACCTGAAACATTAGATACATTATTACAATTTAGACTTAAAATATTCACTGTAGACTTATTACGACAATATTTAGATATATGTCCTCTAACATGACATTTGTGACAAGACCAATTTCTGGACGGACAATTATATGGTTTATGTGACACATAACACTGATCACATCTTTTTGACATAAACGATGACTTTTCAGACTTGCGATCCCCACTTGGAGACTTCTGACGACAATATGACGATGACCTCATGGGCTGACGGTACGACGACTTCTGACGTTGACCACTGTATAGTGACATAGACTCATTACGTTGACTATACGACGGCTTCTGACGTTGATCACTTGACGATTGTTGCGTATTAACTTGACATAACTCCTTCGATTCCCCGTGCAATAATGATGCACTATGTGCGACAGCTTCCATGTCTAAGACAATCTTACACGCTTGACTGAATGACAGAGATTCCTCTTGTGACAGCAATCTTCTTGACATCTCTTTATTATTAAGACCGCACACTAACTTGTCTCTCAATGCTTCGTCAAGGAATTCATTAAACTTACACTCAATAGACAAACTCTTAATTGTTGAAATATACTCCCCGACAGACTCATTATGATGCTGATTTCTATTATAAAATATAAAGCGTTTAGCTATTGTGCACTTTTTAGATATAAATTTGTCTTTTACGCATTCGATACATTCTTCAAAAGTACATTGACTTATAAGTCTTGGACATAATGTTTCTCTTAAAATTTTGTATTTTTCAGCTCCTAAATATAAACAAAGCCGACTGACTTTTTCGCTTTCGGGCACTTTCACAATGTTGAAATACAACTCTAACCTTTCTAGAAAAAGTTCGAATGTTTCTGAGTTTGGTTCGAATACAGGCACTGGAATATTTTTATCTTGTTGTACAGACATTTTGACAAATTCTTGATAATCAGACACAGATTTTAACGGTACAGACTCTGCTTTTGACATAATTAAATTTAGAAAACAACTATTTATTTTAACCAAAAACAATTTTTTCACAAATTATTGTCACAAAAATCCATACAAAATTTTATTATAACTGAATTGAATTTTAATACTTTACACTTTGACACGTATTTAATTATAATTAATGACTATTTGTACACTTTTTCTTTTCAATATTTGACGATTATTATTTTTATTTTACTTCCAATTTCCTCGTCGCCAAAATATTATGTATTTAATGAGGTATGTGGTGTCCAGAAATGAATAGACATGTTGATAGGTAGAGGACTCTTTATTGACTGACTGGTATACATACATAAGTGACAATACAATACATTACAGGGAGGTATGTCCCTTTTGGGAGGGTTTAATGTTTTCACACCATTCAGGCACTGGTGGCTCTCGGGCTCGCGCCCTTCGGCCTTCTGTTACTACCAATTTGTACACATAATTTATTTATTCGATATTATTTCTGTTTTATTACTTGTGTTATTCTTGTCCTGTTCTATGTATTCTTATTTTTTTTTTACTACATTGTTATTATTTTATATTTTATTAAATAAACATCTTTCAAAAGGGACATTGAAGAGAGAGTGTTGCTTAAAAGATTCCCACGATGGCGGTTTTGGCCGGTTGGCCCTTCAGGCCTGCCCAATGGCCCGCCCGTGAGGACAAATTTAGTTTAATTATGCGGATAAATAGGAGTTCATAACTCCTGAGATATCCGGGTGGAGGTGGGTCTCTCTTCAATGTCTCCTTGTGTTTTTTTCTTCGGGGACAATTTTGAACGGATTATAATACTTTGCACATAAAAAAATTACTAATAATATCAATACAAATTTTGAAAGAATGTGTGATCACATATGCGAAACCAAGGCGCTAGCTGCGCTGACGCAGACTGATGTACTCGGGCGGAAGTCCCGGCTCACAAGGTCACAAGTGAATGTCATGAAGAAGGGACTTACCTACCCTTTATGTAACTCGTTATGCGAAATATCGCTCGTTATGGGAGCAACTTTTTCATATTTTTTTTGCTCGTTATGCGAATTACTCGTTATGAGAGGTACTCGTTATGAGAGGTTCCACTGTATCTATACAATAATTATTATTATCAATGCCAGGGAGATTCTGAAGTTCATCTGATGTGATAAGATATTCGGTATAAATACTCCTGCAATGTTACAGATGTCAATTATATCCATTCAGTGGGTACCGAGTGTGATACTAAGTGACTACAGTCATCATGAAGACTATCCTGGCTCTACTGTGCGCTGTTGGCCTCGTGCAGGGCTTTCACGTTGGCCCACTCCATCCAAAATTGGCTTTCATGGAAGACTTGAGGTCTAAAGGAGATAGCCGCATCATCGCTGGGAAACCAGCTGTTAATGGACAGTTTCCACATCAGGCATTCTTATTGCTTTACAAGAGCAACGGTGTATATGGATGTGGAGGATCTTTAATCGGTAACCATACGGTGCTTACTGCTGCCCATTGCTTGGATCAAACTCAATCATTAACAGTGCATTTAGGAGATGTCAAATATGCCGATTCACCTATAAAATTATCTTCTACTCAATTAAAAAAACACGAACGTTACAACAACTTTAATCTAAATAATGATATCGGTCTCATCACCCTCCCTAGTGCAGTCCAAGAGACGGAAAATATCAAGATAATTCCTTACAATAAAGACACCAGCGTAACTTATTTAGATCGGAATGCTACAGTCAGTGGTTTCGGATTGACTTCCAACACTGGCACTATATCTCCTATTTTGAACTATGTGGGAGTGAAAGTCATCTCCAACTCCAAATGTGGCGAAACTTACGGCGAAATTATTATTGATTCTACCATCTGTACAGTCGGAGGCGAGACTCCTCAACAGGGAGCATGCAACAGCGACAGTGGCGGTCCACTGATCGTTGAAGAAAATGGAAAACATCTGCTGATTGGTGCTGTCAGCTTTGGACATAGAGCGGGTTGCGACAGCCATCACCCCAATGCTTTTGTAAGGACCAGTCACTTCACCCAATGGATCAGCGACAACATGTAATCAATAATTGTTGCGGGTGTAACTATGATCCAACAAAATATACCTTTGTACGCATAATTTTATATAATTATATAGGCATTTTCATGGTAGTATTGTATATTAAATTTCTTGTGGAGAATTAAAAATAATGTAAATAATTATTTAAAATTAAAAATTATTTAAACACATTTTAAATAATTTTTAATTTTAAGAATAATTGTCAAAAATAAAGAAAAGAACATCCAATCGTCATAGTTTATTGTACAGTGATAAAAAAAAAGCACAATTTAAGAAGAAAAACGATTGTTTTATTAAAAATAATTACCTACATATCTTCAAGAGATTCTATAATACATATTTCAAAGGTGGTGAACTCGTCCCCCGTAATCAACTTCTATTTAAAGGTTTGGTTTATATACAAGTACATATACATAATAATATGTAGTAAGCCGAATGATTAGCAGATAATTGTAATATGATCCGATGAAATTAATTTTAGGTATTTCATTTGGTTCAATCCAAAATAACCCACAAAAACCATCGATGTGTTTATCTTTGTTATAAGAAATTTAATCGTCCACAATAGAGGACATTATTGGCGTACTCAAGTGGGGCAGAATGGTAGCTGCTTCTTGGATCTTGAAAATAGTTCTAATATAGGCGTAATCGTAATCGAAACATATTTAATGCAAACCATAGAAGCAACCCCAACCATTTTTTAGGAATCTCATATTTCAGATCTCGAATGGATCGAGATCTTCCGTTTAAATGGTGCCGGAACAATTAAGTTCAATACTTTACGGGCTGCATGCTAGTTCGACTAGTAAGCAACAAATGTTAAAAATATTGACTATATTTTTTATCGATTAACAGGGCATGGGTACAACGCGCAGATGATAAAACCAATCGGAGGTCTCGAATGCAGAAATGAATGAAATGAATGGTCACCGAATGATTGAAGATTGACGATTGACGTTTTCATCCAGCTGTATGGACGTTGCTATTGGAGAACAAAGTTTACACAATGTTAGAATAATCTTGGGAACATTCTTGGGGGACATACATACCTACTTGACCTTAAAATTGAAGGCCTCAAATTTTGTCTGTTAGATATGCATATTATGTAGGTATGCATTAATGTATTGTCCTTTTTTTATACGCGGCGGCAGAATTGCCATCCACACTTCTCAGCATTGTACAACCAGATAAGTCTCCATATGATCAGTCATGATCACACAAAAACTTAACAGTCTAATGCCGGGAAAAATTCACCTATCCAGATATACAGGATATCAAAGGATTAGGCTCAAAACGCGGGATCAAAATACCAGCATTGTGCCTGAAATATCTGTGTTCAAAAACTTTTTGACAATATTACAAGTGTTTATTATAATAGATTTTTGAATTTTAATGTACAAATTAACCGGTAAATCTAATTTTTGTAAATTATTTATTAAAGATTTCGGAGTTACCCCTGTAGCTGACATGACTAAAGGTATTATATAAACGGACCTAGAATGCCAAATATTACTATATTATTATTATTATGTATTGTCCAAATATTGAGGTAATTAATTACATAAAGTTTATTATTTAATTTTTATCTGCAATACAATGCAACCGAGTGCTAATTTGTTGTGTGAGGAATTTCTGGTCATTACTTAATAAGAAAATATTTTATGGTGATTCCAGCATTATATAAATATTACATATTATAATATTGCCTGCGGGTTTATGTATATTATTTAAGTAATAAATATTATCAGTCTGTGGTAATATAACAGAAGTTAATATTTCTGATTTTTATGATAAATTTTCCACTTCATATGTCTCTTGTAACTTATTTTTATGGCAGATTATTAGCGACAATATATTAATATAAAGAGCAAGTGATTTTATAGGCTGAAAATTGTTACAATATTATGCTCTTTGAAATGTGCTCCTGTAAAGCTTATGCTTACCCTGAGGAATCCCCGGTTTAAGTGATTTACCCAAATGTATTTCAGGAACACTGCGGATAGTAAACAAATCTTTTACCAATTTGAAGCTTTTTTTAATTCACCGTAAAATTTACAACTTAAACCATAATTCAGAAAGATATAATTCATTACGCTCAGTTTTTGAGTAGGTAAGTTTATCTATTCTAATATATGTTTATATATAGTTTATCTATTCTAATGATGAACTGAGAGAAGAAATGACGAACTGGACAGGAGTAAAAATAAATGGGAAAAAGGTCGACATGATCAGATATGCTGACGACATAGCACTGCTCGCGCAGACTCCGAGAATGAGCTGAACGAAGCCTTAGGAAAAATGGAAAGTATTCTGTTGTCAAAGTACAACATGAAAATAAATAAAGAAAAAACAAAATGTATGGTCGTTGGAAGAGAGGAAGCGACTGCGAACATTGCCATAAATGGAGTGAGCATCAAACAAGTAAGTGAATTCGTGTACCTGGGCAGCAGAATAAACCAGGATGGACGCTCCAAATCGGAAATTGTAAGCAGAATAAACCAGGCAAGGATTGCCTTTAACAAAAAATCAAAGATATTGGAATCCCCAAATATTGACTTAAGCGTAAGGAAGAACCTTACTAAAGCCTTTGTATGGAGCATTCTGCTTTATGGTTGTGAGACATGGACCATCAGCAAGAGTGAAAGCGGACGGTTGGCGGCCTTTGAGATGTGGTGCTACAGACGCATGCTCAAGATCCATTGGTCGGAACACGTTGAAAATGAAGAAGTATTAACCAGGGTAGGCGAAAAAAGGCAACTCCTTAAGAGAATCAGCCAACAACGAGCTAACTGGATTGGCCACAACATCAGGCATCCAGGACTACTCATCGCCATCGCAGAGGGTAAGACCGAGGGGACAAATGGCAGAGGCCGACCAAGAGAAGCATATATGGACCAACTGAAGAGAGACATGAACTGTGGCTCATACGTAGGGCTAAAAAGACTGGCTGAGAATAGAGACGAATGGAGAAGAAAAACCAAACTCGTTGCAGACCAATCCAGTGGATTGTAACTCATTATATATAATATACGTTGGTACATAAACGGTATATTTAAATATTTCATAATCAAAAATGAAAAAAAAAACGAATAAGTATTTCACATTGAAAAATAGTAATTCCACTTTTACAAAGAGTAAATTGATAAATTGAAGTGTGTTGATGAGTTAATCTCTAAAATAGAATAATATAATACAAAATATATTATTTTTAATGAATGTATATTATAATATAGGTACCTATGTAGATGGATACTTGGTAATTTAGGTTAGGCTAAATAAGACATAGATATGTGGGAATCACCACAGAAAAAGATCAAAGATTTTACGCCAATTAACACATACATACATTTGGCAATAATGCTATGCTTTTTGCACATTAATTGATGTGCATTTTTATTATTAAATAACACAACATAACATGTATAGGCAATTCACATCGATCCAGCTGTTCCCAAACTATTATATGATCTTTGTATTAAGACGAAAACACTAAACACATACAATGTAACACCCAGACTCAGGACAATTTGAAAATGGTCATTCTTCGTTTTTTCGAGGTCGGAAATCGAACCCAGGACCTCGTGACTCAATGGCAAGAGCGTTACCTCCACGCGACACCAGCCTTTTTAGAAATATGCTTTTTTATAAACGAATACTATGAAGGTATAATCAAGTGTTTTTTAAGTTAAGGCCTAATATTGGTAATAAATATTTGTTTTCATTTTTTATCAAATCAAAATGTTCGTAAGGGTCAATAAGTTTTGAGAGTTATTCTACCAAATTTGTTGAAAATTGAATATTTTACCGTTTTTGCTTAAGGGGCGCCTTAACGAATATGTTATTGAAAATAATTTGTTAATAACACGATTTTGTATCTTTTAATGTTTAGTTTTGAGTTACTTTAATAGTTGTACATATACCTACAGTTTGATCAGAAATTTAATACCTAGGTACAAAAATTTTACTGTTTATTTTTATAACAAGCTTTCGTCTCAAGCACTTTCATAAAAAAATATTGTCTTACAAATAAAATCATACTTGGACTATTACGAGTGGATGAACTTAAAAACCTTTATTGGTCAAATCGTATCCATTACCAATAAACAAAATAATCGTAAAAAAAAAATGAGTTGGAAATTTTTCAAATCTCCTGGACGTGCCTAAGCGTCGATTTTTTCGGAATATTTTTTTGTTAACATGTACTATACTATACTATACTATACCCTCACGCCGTGTCCCAGGTGGGGTAGGCAGAGAGAACGGAACGCCATGTCGCTCTATCCTTACATACTTCTTTCGCTTCCTCTACATTCATCCAGTTTCTCATACATGCACGCCGATTCCTCTTACTTAACACCCGACCGTCCTTGAGAATTTGATCCACGTGGTTAAGCCACGTGGTTCTCGGACGCCCGCGCTTCCTCACACCCTCTCTTTCAGATAAATACACCCTCTTCGTCAATCTTACACCATCCATTCGCTCCACATGACCAAACCATCTCAATTTATTTACACGCATTCTATCCACAACACTCCTCTTGCATCCACTCATTCTTCTAATATCCTCATTTCTTACTCTATCACGCAATGTTTTACCTACCATTCTTCTCAGTGATCGCATCTCCACTGCATTTATTCCACTCTCGTCCTTCTTCTGCCATGTCCAAGTCTCGCTTGCATACATCAGTGTCGGTACAAGGATGGCGTTGTGCACCAGCATTTTAGCCATGTTCGAGACATTGCTATTGCTAACAATAGATCGAAGTGCACCGTTCACTTTCGCACCAGCCACTTTTCTTTTTTCAATATCCCTTTCGTACCTACCATCCCTTACAAACATACTTCCTAAATAAACATATTCGTCCACTTGCTCCAAACATTCATTTCCAACCTTTATTTCACACATTGTTCTTTCAACCTCTCTTTCAAACACCAGCACTTTCGTCTTTGTCACATTCATTTTCATCACAGATTCATGTTAACATGTATGTACTTAATATTTCATTTCAAGAAGAAGAAATCATTGAAATTTTTTGATTGAACACAACTTAATTATTTTAATTTTTCCTACACACTTGACATATCAAATTTTTACTTTTGACTAATTTTAGGTTAGGCTATTAGGTTGTGTACGAAAAATGTTAATAATAATTTTTGTGCTCATGAAATTGACCAAATTTAGACGAATTATCATTGACGTTCACGTCAAGCTTAAGTATAATATATTATGAATTATATTCATATTATGAAATTTCACTCGCGGATTTATCGCAAGAGCGATTTCTTCTAGTCAACTTCGGCCTTCAAAGGTCTTCGAACATAGAAGGAGATAGTTTGCATCATTTAATAGTTACGATATATTGTATCGTTCGTTGTCCTTGGTTCACGGCTCAATATAGTGCCAATGTTAGAGACATTCTCAAAGCTAGTTCAGTTATAACTAGTTACACAACACATAGCTGTATATTTTCTATCGTTCTCTCACTGACTAGTTTGTCTTCTTTGTATATATTATCTGCCTGCTTAGCTATAAATCAAGCATCATTACTAAACATTACTACGTAAGTATCCCTTAATGCGAGAGATGATTAGGGAGGAGAGAAATCCTATAATATCTCTAGATACTTAGATATGTAACAATACGTGGGTACTTGGCTACACAGACATGAATTGCGCTGCAACGTTAAATTTTACAGTACTTACCTACACATAATTATATATATATAAACTGTACCTACACTTATTAACAACATCAAGCCAATAACTGACATTAGCATAATATTCTATTCTACACGTATTTATGTACGTTTTGTACTTATTCACAACAATTCAAAGAAAGGGTACATTATAATTTAATATATAAAATTCTCGTGTCACGGTGTTTGTCATCATACTCCTCCGAAACGGCTGGACTGATTTTTGGTAAAATTTTGTGTGCTTATCGGGTAGGTCTGAGAATCGGCCAACATCTATTTTCCATACTCCTAAAAGTTAATAGATAGTGGTCTACCCCGATTTGTTTTATTTTTTTGGACAAATGTTTTTTTTTATGGTGAGGCATTAAAAAATACATACAGCCCTAAATTTTCACCCTTCTACCATCAATCCCTATTTTTAATAGCGATATTAGTATATGGCAAAACAACGTTTGCCGGGTCAGCTAGTAACATTTATAATAATCAAGGAGATATGACACAACCTTGCTCCACTCCTTGTTTTCCGTGTAAACGACTCCGAGTAAAATTCGACTCAAATATATCGCGCAAAAATTCCACCATTTTTCTTCACCGAAAAATTTGCTCCGATGTATCTTTTATAATTATTTTGGTGTATCAATAAACATGCATTTATACGTTTAATGTAGGTAACATCTAAAACACCTTAAAGATCCACTTACCTACCAAGATTTCAGCTTCTTCACAATCATATTACATTCTCAATGGTCTTTAACTCTTTAATACTGAATACATAATATACAAGAAAAGTTTGTATGTATCGCTCTCACTGAAGTATACGAGTATCTACATATTTGCACACGAACTTGACTTTTCAATTTAAGTAAAAGCTCTCAGCTTTCTCACTAAATTATTAAATTCTCGATTTTTTCTTGAAGTCGACAGGGTAAGGTCATATAAGTACATATACACGAGTGGATGGCCTTGAGAAGAATAGAATAGAATATAACTAAATATTATTGCACAAATGCATATCACATATTTTTTTTAACTGTTACTAGAGGTTTGAAATAGATGATAGAGTTCACTTCAAAAAGTCAAAACAACAACTACAATTTAAAAGGAATAGCCTAATTGACAGTATATTTGGAATTCTTTATTAAATCCAAAAAATATTAAATTATTATTTCGAAAGCTTCATTCTCCACTAAAGCTAATAATCTATTGTGCAGGTGAGAGACATCTAGTGATGTCAATGTGAAATTTAGTACATAGAATATTTTTAATCAGCAACATGTAGACAAGCAATGTTTTTTTTTTTTATATAAAATACTACTTAATGAAATGCAAATAAATGTGTAGACATAATTTTATTGGAAACAGAAACATAACAATAACAAATTAATATGTAGTGTACATAATATTCAGTAAAATCATATAAATTTAATGGTCATTATCTATCTTCATATTGCTGAACTGACTTGAAGAATCAAAACATGAAAATATTCCATGTGGAGTTGGCTCTTTAGCAGTAGACATCACTTTAAATCCTAACTCTTTTATTTTCTTTTCTGTAGAGGGACCAATAGCCACCAAATTACATTCCAATAAATTAAAACCAATCTCCTGAAGGATGGGAAGAACAAAACTTACTCCAGAAGGACTAAAAAATATTAAATTTGTTGGAATACCTCCATCTTGTTGTAGATTTAAAAGTTTCTGCTTAAGTGATGAATCTTCTTGAGTTATATACACAACAGTTGAGTCTAATTTAATATTATGCTCCTTTAACATCTCTGGGAGAACTTCGGACTTTAAGTTGCCGCAAGGAAATAACAGAGGTTGTTTCAATTCTAATCCTTCATTTTGTTTTATTATATACTCTGCTAATACTCCAGCATTACCAGAATGTTCTCCTGTGCCTTGCAGTGATAGTTCTTTAATTAATTTATTATTTGTAGCTCCTCCAACTACAAATATCATTTTGTTTCTCCATTTCTCTATTACATCTTCTTTTCTTTCTTTCAAACATTCTCCCACAGCCTCCACTGCTCTTTGACTGGTCACTACGAGACCTTCATAATTTGAAGGGTTCTCTAATTTCTCTCGCAAAATATCTAAATTAATGAATTTAAACTCCAATACAGGCTGGAATGAAGTTTTGAATCCATTTTTCTCAAAAATATATTTGTACTCCTCCGAGTTCTCTGATGATTTAAATAAGATAACTCTCTGCATAATCAAAAACTAGGTATTAAACTTTGATATAATAAGATTGTATTGACATAATTTTGATTAAAAGATTTACGATAAATTATAAACACTAAAACTCAAAATAACCTCACAAAAACATCTGATTGTCAAACTTTATATCAATGTATTGCAATTAACTACAAAATAAATCTTATACTGATTTATTTACTTATATTCATTTATTACCATTTTCTGTGCAATTAATTCCAAAATTAATACTTAATTACAAAATATTACTTAATAAAATACCTTCTTTATATACACATTGTATTTTATAATGGGTTGTACTTGAAGTAGAATAGGGATTTTTCGATAAAAATAATAAAATGTTTCGGTGTTAGCAACACCACAATGACATTTCAGTATCTGTCAAACGTCGTGAAGTGTTTGTAAATTTTGTTAATTTTATTATTTTGTGTTGTAATTTCTCTTTGCTCGAATAAATTCTCGTGTAATTATGAAATCAGTTATACTCGCAATACACTGATCAAAGGTTTTGTGGTTTAAAAATAAAAATGTCTCACGTACAATTCATGGATGAGTTAGTCAAAGAATATTTATTATTTCGAGGGCTCATTGGGACTGTGAAGTGTTTAGATGTTGAGTTGAAAAGCGACAAAGACAAAGGTTTTCGTGTGGACAAGATAGTGGAACATCTGGTACAGTGTGTTAACACACATGATCTCAGTGGACTAAAAGATCTGTGGGGACATCTGGATACTCTGATCTTCTCTAAATTGGAGAGTCACTTTGCACCAGGTAGAGTTTACTTTGAATTATATTGAATACTAACTTACTTTAAATCCAATTTCACTCATGTAATAATTATCAAATGTACAAATCAATACAGCGAAAATAAAATACACTATTTGTACATAATACGGAGAATTAGATGTTAATTGATTTTGTTTTTTGCAGCTGTGAAGAAGTTGGAGAACAGTGTGTTTAAATATTATGTAGTGACGGCAGTAAGTGCTGGTAAGATGGACAAAGTGACAGAATTCCTAACCAGGATGGTAGCCGATATACAGGGACAGTCAGAATGGAGAGAGTGGTTTAGTAAGTCTCAACATATTATATTATATCTGTTGTTATATGGTAAAAGTTGATTTGTACGATTTTTATGAAAATTATATTGCCACTAGATATGCCTCTTGAAACTTTTTTTAATGTAATATCATTGTTAGCAAAATATATAAGTATAATTTTATGTATCAAAACAAAAGGCTAATGATTTTATTCTCTCTGAAATTTGCTCATGTGAAATTAGTCTTTTTGGATATATCAACTTTTGCCATATATCCAACTGCAGAAATATATGCTTCTGTTATAATAAATTGGTTTGCTATATCAACTTTTACCTCACTCGTGAGAGAAGCCTCGAGGATGTAAAAGATAAACTTACCGTATTCAATTTAACATCACACAGTGTTAATCGCTTGTGCACTCCTTATAATATATTGACAGTATTTAAGGCACTTCATGCTATGGCCCCAGAATATATCATGAACTCTGTGGTAGACAGGCGTTAAGTCATAGACAGACAACACTTAGGTCTTGTCAAGATATTACAACTAAATTGGAGGTGACCAGTACTGTATCGAAACCAGTGTATGTGGAGCGTGCTTTTGCAATATCTGCACCTGTAGTCTGGAATAGGCTTCCACAAATGATCAGAGAAACGCAGGACATATCTCGTTTCAAGAACCAACTGAAGACTTATATATTCAAGAAATCTCACAGAATAATCCAAGCACAACCTTAGTTAGCAAAGAGCGCCCTTGAGGTGGATTTTTTTCACAAAACGGCGCTTTACAAATCATCCAAATAATAATAAATAATAATAATTGTAATATGAAAACCTTCCCCTGTCTAATGAAATACAAATTCATATATCTATGAGATGATGATGGCATAATGGATATTCTATGGATGTTTTTGTAATAAGTCCTCCAATTATATCATCATCTGAGAGAGGAATTATGATTCTCTAGATAGATAATAAATATTCAGTTGTCAATATAATATTGTATTATTTATTTTCAGTGTTGCCATACACCCCTAAGCCTGAAGAGAATCCAGCGTTCAGTGTATATTTCACCAGACAATGGCAAGACACTCTTCTAGCCTCTCTTCACAATTTCCTAGCCACCATATTCCAATGCCTTCCACAACCAACACTCTCCAACTATGAAACAGAAGCCACAATGATTAAGAAACTGCAGGATGAGAATACTTCATTGAAAATGAGAATAGCGAGTCTGGAGAGTGGCAATGGTAACAATCCATCGGGACATCAATCCAGATTGACACAGCATACAGAGAAATTGAATGCACCCTCTCCTCTGATGGACGACTTCTATATCATTCCAACAGAGAACACAGACAATGCTATTAGAGAAGCTCGGGGACTGCGGGGACTCATCAGACATATGGGAGGGAGTCCTGTATTAGGAAAGAAACAAACAAGATCACTCAGTCAAAACTGAAAACATTCAGAATCATAAAGTAATGTCAAATGGTCAGTACCGTATTGATAATGTCAGAATTTAAATTAAATATTTGAGGCTACAATCCAGTAACCAATCCATTCTACATTTGTGTATTCTGATTTAAAAACCAAACATGGATTTCCATTGGAGAACCATGTTTATACAGCGTAACATTGTGCAAAATGTAATCGGAAGAAGTGAGAAAGGTGTACCAACGCTTACAAACTAGCAGTCGATAAAGTATTGAAAAAAAATGTTCCAGCACCATTTAGGCAGGAGATCTTGATACATTAGAGATCTGAAATATGAGAAATTCTTGCAGTGAATGAATGTTTTTGATAAGAATAGTGTGAATTTGTATTAACGTTACATAATGGCATGAATTATCTTTTAATGCAAACATGGAAAAGTTATCTGTGAAATATATTTAAGCACAATACCTACTAAAGGATCTCAGTGAAATAAAATATTAAGAATAAGTTCTTCTACAAAGCATCTTGTGTTTCATGAATTCTCACATTTTACTTTTACTATTCCATTAAATAATATTATTATAATTTGCCCAGTGTATTGTTGTATAATTATGTAAGAATCACTATTATTTATAATTTTAATATTTATTTTATAAAACTCTGTATATGTGTATGTTTATAGTAAGATTTAAGTTTTGTGAGTCACGCATTTTGATATTCAATGAAAAGACTTAATCATTTCACTAATTTATTTACTGTAACTCATTAATGATATTATTCGTGTATTTTGAAATCATCATGTGTTAATTAAACCTAAATTATTTTATATCTTCTTGCTTTATTTTGTCTACTTATTTTTTCTCCCATTTCTCCCTTTCAATCTATATTGGGTCTGGCTAACTAAGTTCACCGTGCCTTCTGTGTGGCTGGTCCGTTGCAGTGGAACAAAATTCCCTACGATATGCGAACTCTTGAAGAGTGTGGAGGTGTTTAAGGCGGGATTAAAGACCCTATTGTTCGGGAGATATTATGATTCTAATACCTCCTGAACAATAGGGTCTTTAACCCTGCCGGAATTCAGTTTTTAAAATGCACAGTTTTTCCACAAAACGGGGCATCTTAAAAACTGTCTAGTTATTATTATAATAATAATGAAACTTTATTGGTTACACAATTAATACAGCAACGATGAATAAAAGATACAGATAATATAGTGAGTTAAATAATGAAAAATGCACCAACACAAGATGTGTGGTCAAAAGGCAGACTTGTTGATAAACAACATCGCTCAGTTCAACCCTAATGTATAAAAATATAATATATAAATATTTAAGCACTCAATAAAATGTATAGTGAGACAAAAAAAAAACAATGGCGATCATGGAATTTGCCACTCTCTGTGAATGTGGGTATAATTCTTAAAATAACTGAGTGGCTCAGAGCCAAAGGTGCCTATCCAACAGTCACAAAAATTTGTAGTTGGGCATATATTTCTTGATTTATCTGTATTATTTACTTATTTCAAAGATGCCTTATGTCAGCAGTGATTTAATCATATTATATTGTAAGCATTAATGACAGTACACATCTCTGAAATAAGTAAATAATTTAGATAAATCAAGAAATATATGCCTAACTACAATTTTTTGCGATTGTTGGATAGGCACCTTTGGCTATGAGCCACTCAACTATCACATGAATTACTGTAAGGATTGGCCGCATTTTGAGTAAAATGATTAAATAAACCAATAAGGAAGTGTATGAATATAATAGAGGCAAATAATGTATTGCGTCACATGAAATTTTCAGGATAGCATTCTTCATTGCCGGATACGAAAAAAAAACACAATTTGAATTTTGTAATGGTTTATTGGAAGCTTCACATTGTCTAAAATATTTCAATTTTTTTTTTATTTAATATATAATTTATATTCTGTACGTAGTAATATATTATTTTCACAATACAATAAGTTTACACAATGATAGTACGTAACAATATAACCGTCTATTACAATACGGGATATGTTACTGTGGCGGCAGTACAGATATTACAGATGTAATGTGCGCTTGGTGAATATAAAATAATATAAAACTTAACAAATACAAAAGTTATTTATAAATCATCATCGATGTTATAAGTAATTAGTAATCTTATTACAACGATATAAAGGAGATATTATTTGTATGAATATGTCTATTCTCCTCCACAATCTCCAATAAAGCATCCGTATAGAATAACAAATGTAGAGCAATAGACCATTAAAGGTCACGTGGTCTTGTCTATGGATTTGCTTTTGCTTGGGGGGCAAACAGTCAGATTGCGCAAATCATCCTTGTAGGATGTTATGCCATAAGAGAAAAAAAAGAAAGTTAGACGACAAAATAATAACAAAATTGACACTGACAGTTTTTTTTATTATTAGGTATTCTTTAGGCGTTCCACCTAATATTACACCGTAATCGTCTGTTGTGTTGGGATGCCTGATGCCCCTCATTGATTTTTCTGTGACGTCATCCTTTAATGGTCTATATGCAGGAATAGGTGCGTCCACAATATTAGGTAACCAATGTTCTTTCCCTTTTTCCTCTTCTTGATTGATATTGGTTGATTTTCTTTCTGGTTTCTTCTTACCAAACAAATTATGCATACAAATGTTCTCTCTGTCTCTCGTTTCTTCCATTGTTAATAAATATAAAAGAAGTAGATCAAATAAAATGTCCACTCTCTCTTTTCTTTTCCACGTTGACAAGGAAAGAAGAAAATAGACAGAACATTTATTTGCATCAATCATTTCGTAAGTGTGGATGTAACATAGTTTTTTCTTTAAGGTAACACTTGAAGGTGATCAATATTCAATTATGATATTGACAACACATTAAAATTTATCATTTCTGAATAAACATTAAAGGTATTTACTATAATACTTGCGAGCTGTCGTTGACAACACCACAAATACTTCTCATAATGTGCGACATTATCTCAAATATCAACCACCTTTTAAAATGATACTACAGAAGACATTTTGGGTGTCGCTCAGTCAATACCATGTGTATTGATAGAAAATGTGAATTTAATAAAATGATTACACATTGCAAACAAAATAACATGGATGTGATTAGCTTAAGATTCATAAGAATTAATTTTATTAAAATCAACAAAGACAACATATCCCTAACTATTTTCAAAATGGAAGTGGAAGATTTTTGAAAACTTTACTGAATTTGATTTAACAAAAATAAACTGGAAGGCTATGAAAATTGTTGAAATTAAATTTAAATAAATCAAATAGCAGCTTTTTATGGACACAAACTTAATAAACTATCAATTTATAATACAACAAATATAATTTAGGTATTCCAAGATGTTAAAAAAATTATATATATGACAATAATTGGAAGTATATTTCTTATATCATCTTGTCCATTTTAGCATCCCCTTAAGGGGCAACAGAGACGGTGTCCATGTATTGAGACACGGCTAGGAATGTATAATAAACATTTACAACACAGCATCATTCTACAGAGAACACACTGTATCAATATAGTTTGTAATATCAGGTAAAAGAAACAATTTTTACAATGACACCACTTTCTTTATTTTAACAATAAATTATGCAAATTTACAAGGAGTTCCGTATAATAATAATTATACACTTTAAGGTAAATAGTACTCAACAAACTGTCCACATAAAGTAATTATGCTAATTTAAGTGTCTCAAAAAAATAGAAAGACTAGTTTCCGCATTGTAACGATAACGAGAATGGATTGCCATGGATTTTGTTTTAGTTGTTTATTTATTTATTTACAAAGTCAATGATACAGTGTGATCGTAGAAAAGCAATTCTGATAAGTACACACAACACGCAAATTATATAAAAGTTAAAAACAAACAAAAAACACAAAATACCTCAAAGCTAAATTGTATAATAGCTGTATCCACACTTAATGAATGCTCTGTTCCTCTTTTCTTCCAATTGCAAATATACAAAAAAAGAAGAGATGAAATAGATCATGTTATTTCTCGTTTCTTTTCTATATCTGCAAAGAGAATAAACAGGGACAGAACGTTTGCAAACTGTGGATAAAACTAAATACAAACAAACGTCGCAAGTCATCAACAATATGACAATATCTGCCGCGCATATTACAAATACATCCTCAAGTAATGGAAGTGTTTAATTTATTTAAAAAAATTATCCATCTTTAACTTCACGTCATTTTTTACACATGAGATTGCCAGTAAACTAGTTGCATATATGTTTATACTTGTGTTGTAGTTGATTTTGGATCAAGCTTTCGGTGAGCATGTCGTCACTATCTTCAGATCAACTAGACAATGTGATAAAGACTGTAAAAATCTGAAGAATTATCTAACTGCATGTAATAAACACTCGGTTAGTATATATTGTCCTCTGGATGTCAAATATAAATGAGACATTCATGATGAGTGGCAGCATCACTCTGATTTGATGATGTTAATGTCTTTTCACAAATATTTGACTCTTAGACGACACACAGGATGGGAGACCTATTATTTGCCAAGAACATCACAGAGCAACTAAAAAAAATGATTTTAAAATATCTACAGCAGACACTATCAAATATGAAAACTATAATAATAATAAAAACAATATTACGTAAAATTAGAGACTATTTAGGTAATCAAACAAACATAATATGATCTGTTTGTTAGAGAAGTAGATTATTTTTATAACAAATATTTTATGATAAGTAGTACATATAGCACAAAATTAGTTAAAAATCGAGTTAAGAGATTTATAAATTGGTTCAAATAATGTTCAATAATACATTTTATATTTTTTATATTACACATCATAAAAAGCAACCCTTTATCATTCTCAAAACATTCCAAAGACAAGATAAAGTTTAAAAAAAGTTCGTACAAGCATTTAATAAAGTTTTGAAATTGTAAAATTCTCGCACGGACATTACTAATTATAGTTGTTTAGTTCAAATGTCAGCAGGAATCGGGAACGTGTTAAAAACTGTTATGAATAAAATACAAGATGACATAAAGACAATCACCAAGGTAGTAACTACTTTAATGCAATCTTACGATACAAAGGTTTATTACAAATATTGGTTTATACACGTAACTGTGATCTTCAAATAAAAATGTACGTAAGGTACGTTGAAATATGATTGATACATTTGAGTGAAATGAACCAAATTTACATTAAATATATTTATTTTAGCATACGAAAATCATATTATTTTTCCAAACCATGGCGTGTAGACTTACAGTGTGTAATAAACTTAAGATATTCAACCCTGTATCAAAGGTAATGAATGATGTCTCGCAATTGATTTTTTAATGAATATCTGTCATTTATGAAACACTTGGTGTCTTCTTGTAACTAAATTGAATATAATACCATAGATGAAACAGTAAAAAATATACCATAGATGAAACAGTAAAAAATATAATTTGTTTTAATTTAAAAATAAGAACAGCAGCTTCACAATATTTTGAATAAAGATGATGAATACAAAATGACACATACACAACAATAAACACTCCCAATAAATGGTCATAGTACACTTAAACAATTATCCAATATACAATAATAATATAATTATACTTTACTGTACCGAGTACACTCCACAAGTATTCTAATTACTCCCATGCAACCCATTACAATGAAATATAAAAGTTTTACATAAAAATATCCCACGTATCAATATCTTTTGACTTACCAATAAAGGTATTCGATTTAATGAAAATATTCCATGGTGAATATTTTTTTGACTTGTGAATAAAAGAATTCTATTTTCGAATATTTTTTGAATTTTGTAGGAATATCACATTTTTAAATACAAGTTTACTTTTTGCGTAAAAGTGTTCCATGTTTAAACATCATATTAAATTGAATTTATTTGTATTCCATTTTCAAATATCTGTTGACTTATGAGTAAAGGTGTTCCATTTATAATAAAAAAACTTAAGACTATTTGAATAAAATTATTCCATTTTTAAATATTTTTACCATTATATAAAATATTCTACAACAATTATGATAGTTTGCATAAGAGTACTTGGGTGTACTCTCAGTTTGTTTGTTTGTATGTATGCATGTGTGCGTGTTTCTGTACAAGGTGAGGGCATATGTGTTTGTGTTACATGTGGATCAATGTATAATAATGTTTATATGGAAAGATGGATACAAGTGTACCGATAATAGGTATATTTGATTTATTGTACATATGTATATATTTATTCTGACAGGTGTCTGTATGTGTGTGTGTGTTTGTTTGTTTGTTTATCTATTTATTTACTCTTCTTCTCTTCCTCCTTGGTTTCTTCATCCTTGGGATGATCTTCATATCTGTAAGATAAATATACAGCTTGACATTTAATAAATTTGTATTTGATGTTAGTAAAACTCATAGATATAATACATAACAAGACTATGCACTACCATGAAAAACTGTAATAGAATTCTTAAAGGACTGTCTAAACTAGCCATAAGACCTTGTAAAACTGATTTCAATAACAATAATCATGATGCTAAAAAATGCAACTCTACTATCACATCATACTCCACAAGTGGGGTAACCAGTAGACCAGCTGCATGTAACATGCAAACTGTCCTCTCTGCGCCAACAAAAAAATAAGACATTCAGAATGGTTGACAAACTTTATCGCTGAATTTAAACTGTAAAATGTCTTCAAGAAATTGGAAATTTTACAGAAAAGAGTGGGAGACCAATTCTTTGCCGAGTCCTCCACAACACAAACATAAATATTTATATATTTTTGTATCTTTACAGACAAAAATATTTTCACAAGAGATTGAGATTTTTTATACTTACATAAATAATGCATTAAGATCTCCTTTCACCATGGCCAACAGTAGTGGTGTAGCGAGACAGCATGGCACCAAGTACAGCAAAGCGGGCTGCGCATGCTTAAACACATGCATCACAAAGATGGTGGCCAGCAGACCAAACAAGTACGCGGCAAATGTAAAATAAAAGTATGTGTGAGTCTCCCTCTTGAGACTCTTGTCAAAGCGAAGCAACAACGCAATGAAGATCCCAGGAACTACAATGTCTCCGAGACCCAGCATGGCAAAGTTGGATGCTGATAAACCATTCTCTAATAAGTCCTGTGGGAACACCACTGAAAATATAAACATAACAAAATTAATTTATAGGTTGTAAGAAACCATAATAATGTGATAAACTCGCTCACTGTCCATTGTACTGTTATATTCAAATATATATTAGATTCAGTTATATACCTAATAATATTACATAATACATAACAATATACAGCATGGAACATGTAAAATAAATATTAACCCATTCAATGCCATACAATGTGTAACTTGAAAATCCTGGTGCCACTGTGCATTTATTGCATTACGAGTTATTCATTAACCCATTCACACACAAAGACGACGAATCGCTGGCCAACTATATTATGATATCAAAACACTAAGCCGCATTCTCTGTGAGAAATGCTTGGTAGCTCTCCACATGTCAGAATGTTTCAAAAATACCATACCCTTCTAAAACTGCCTGCAGTTGAAAATTTAACAAATATCCATATAACAAACAAAATGTAGTTCTATTTTGTACCGCTTTAATTTTATGTAAAGTTTAGTGTTAAGGTTTCTTTGAAATAAAGTTGTAATAATTACATAAATAGTGTTTTTTTTTTTAATTAACAAATTATGTCATATCATTTGTGTGTCAATGGGTTAAGTAATAAATAAAATATTCATTAATTAATCAACTTTTAAAATTTCAAGATACCATCCTTCATTCCATCCAACATTTACAGTTCCAAAACATTTAATTATGTTAGTTGCTACTATAGGAATATTACGAGACAACTTGTAGTTGGCACCCCTCATAGAATTTTATACGAGAGTATACATACTCGTAACTGGCATTGAATGGGTTAAAATAAAATTATGTTAAATAAAATGTTCCTACATTTAAATTATTAGACCTGACAAGAGATTAATTGTAGCAAATAGAGCACAACTGTTAACAACCAAATAGTTTAGAATTTTATAAAGGAAATAAATATACCAAATAGTTGTGTTGAACATAATTATGTGCTGTGTTTACATCTATCGATAATAGTAAAGAGTTAAACAACAAAATAGTACCTAATGGGAAATATTTAAATGGGAGAATGAAAAAACAAATGGTCGACTAACAATGCTGACTCTAATGAAATGAAATGTTTTTATTTCTGTTCTTACATATAAATAAACATTAACAATTACAACGATCACAGTTTAATATATTATTATGGATACCACGTATGGTATATAAAAAATACTATGCACCAAATCAGCAAGAATACCAAATAATTATACTAGCTAAATTATAAAAATATCACTTAATTGGAATTTCCAAAAGTTTGCATAAATATAGTTCTCCAATAGAGATGTCTAATTGAAAATATTTATTTCTAGGACAATTTGCATAATTTATGATGTGGTGCACTCACATTTGATGGGAGCCTCAAAGGACTTTGCTACTGTGACCATCACATTGGTCCCAAACACCCAGAAGATGTCGTAGACGAAGAGGCCACACAACAGAATGCAGCCGGTCACCACATTGTTTAGGTGGAACAGTTCCACTCCATTGATGGCGAAGGCAATGCCAAACAAGTTGTTGGCTATCCAGTGCTAGAACAAATCAAACAAAATAAAAATATGTTTTACCAAGATTTTGATATGTGATGCCTTTGACAGTTTATTTTATATTTATTAATATGGATTTCAACAAAATATAAAATCAATTGTTCTACTGAAAGATGTAAAATATTTATGTTTGTGGCTGTTACCTTTTTGAAAATGTACCAGACCCCCACCAATGCAGAGAGTGTAACGCACAGCAGATCATGTGAGGTAAATTTGTATATAATTGGGTTACTTTCCGTCCCAAACTGTATAATACACGGGACTTGGGGCACCAGCCTGTTTATACTGGCAGCACCTATCACAATGGGACTGAAACACATTCAGTTAAACATAATATTAACACTATTTTACAAAACTATTCTAATAACAATGATACTAGAGTGTAAGGATGATGATGAGACAATGATTACTTAATTTTGGTGGCCTTTCACAGTATTAACCATCACAAGGGCACTGACAAACTGTGCACTCTTCAATTTGCTTCTAAAGATAATAATTAACTAATTTTATACTCAGTGGAGCTACTAGACAATTCCATAGAACAATTTCGGCAATACCAAGAGCTGTCTCAAAGACATAAGACTTACCGACCCTACTGGGCTCGGCAAGTCAATTTACAGCCAATTTTAAAGTGTGCAAAGATCATCTGATAGAGTTGAGGGAGCAATACAAATTCTCTATTTGTCTTACCTTAACAAATGAGTGAGGGCAAACACACCCAGACCAAAGAAATATCCAGTGACTAGAAGGTTAATGTACTCCATTGAGAACACTTGGAAGAAAATATAAAGTCCAAATAGAGTCGCAGATGCTATCAGGGGGAAGTACATAGCATCTTTACTTGTCATAGTCTCTGGTTTCTCTCCTGATTCCTAAAATTATAAAAACATTACCACCCGTACTCGTAAACACAGATTAGCATTATTTCAACTTGATGTCTGACTAAAATTATTCTCAATCTATGGAGATGTGATCTCTAAGCAGAATGGTTGGTAAAACGTTGTGTGACAAAGTGAAGAACTAGGATATCAGAAGAATGAGGGGATGCAAGAGATGTGTTTAAGACAGAATGTGTGTAAATAAGTTACAATGGTTTGGACATGTGGATGTGGAAAGGATGACAAAGAGGATATTCCTATCTAAAAGAGGGGGTGTGACGTAGGACGAACGTCCGAAAATTACGTGGCTTGATCACATGAATTAAATACTCAAGGACGGGTGTGTGTTACGAGAGATTGCATGAACATTGATGAAACAAAAGAAGTGCTTAAGGATAGATCTATATTTATTTATTAATTTTCATTCTACATACATATTTAACATAACATAACATAATTAACATATTTGATAGCCTCACTAGGCGTATGCCTGTGTTGAGGCGATTTAAGGACATTACATAATAATTAACAACATAATTTCTAATATCATTCATCCTTCACTCAATCTATACCAATGTGTGAAATAGTTCAGTCTGTGACTTCTCTCTTCCAATCATCATCAACCACTCAGTCAGAGACACCCTGAACTCTCTCATACTCACACAATCTCTCAGATCACTGGGTAATTTATTAAACATTCTAGGTCCCAGATATTCAGAGGATCTCCGTCCCAGCGCCGTCCCCCTGTTTGGGATCTGTCGTCTGTTTATATATGATGACCTTAGTACACGCATAGTCTGTGGAGTTTCTTCATCATTATCAAATGTCTTCAACAATATTGACCTAATAAACAACTGTCTCACATCTAACACCTTAAAGCGTCTGAACAACGGCTCGGATGGACTCATATATCCAGAACCACTCATAACTCGGAGGACCGCTTTCTGCATGATGTTGACAGAACTGAGGTGCACGGTAGCAGCACCTCCCCAACACTCTAACCCGTACAGGAGAATGGAATTGCAAAGTGCAAAGTACACAGATCTGATACGATTTTCGTCCATTACATGCCTCAACACCCCGAACACATATAGCAGCTTCCTCAGACGCGTCGTGAGAACCTCCAAATACTTATCCCACCTAAGATGTTTATCAATAATAAGTCCCAAGTATTTTATATTGTCACAACTATTGATTGACGGACACGAGCATTGAACACCTTATATGGTGTTCCGTTCTCTCTGCCTACTACACCACTTGGGATGCAGCGTGAGGGCATAGTATAGAGAGAATTATTCTTTATAATGTATACATGAACTTATTTTCATTATAAAGATCTTTAATATAATATTGAGTACATGTACTATACACCAAATTGTTCTTTTCTCCATTTAGTCAGAGTTTATAATAGACACTTAATTAGCCAACAAGCCAAAATATGCATTTCCTATGTGACTATGACCTCAATGATAAAAATAAAAGAAACCTTAAGACAAAATGCACTTTCCCTTCCAACTTCATTTTTTTGTCATTTACACTATCAATGAAAGAATATGGGCATCAAATTTACATTTTAAACATTACGCGCTTTTCAGTAAGCCAGTCTTGTCAATAATACTCTTTAAAGGAATTCCCACATCACCCAATACCCTCTTGAAACTGTTAGGTTACACATAAATACAACAGGTCAATAAGTGATAACCTCTGGTGGTGAAGTGAGAGCTCTATCATAAGATTTTCCATCAGGATGTGTGTGGTGCATAGTGCACCATGAACATGAGATAATATTATTGAAAGCATTGTACGACCAGCCACTATTGTAATGACGAGGCTGTCACGGTGTAATGTTGTTCCACGTACCTTCTGTGCCTTATGGTATTTGACTGACCGGAATGATCCAAAGAATATGGGCACTAGTGCCATTATAACTAAACTACTGTAGGCCACAGCCATCCCTTCGGGAGTTGCGGGAATTTTTCCCGTCACATTTTTCACAGTTTCCACTATTTTTTCAACATTTTCGGCAGCTTGTACCACAATGCCTTCCGCCGCGTCAGCCATTATTCAAAAAAGTGAAAGTTGTCATATGAAACATTTAACTGTCAAACTTTCAAAAGGGTGGCCAGAGCGAAATAGTTTATATACTATTGTTTATGGTGCAAAGTTGGCTGACGTTTCAAAATTAATGCATTCACATTGCTTCACTTTGGATGATCATCCAGAGTGTCAGGGTCAAACCTGTTGATCGAAAGTGAACACGTCTGTTCACATTTATTCATCCTATGCTTTCACTGCCATGTCAACACTCTCACTCATGTTGTATGTAGTTTGACTATTTTCGTATAAAAATAATTAAACAAATTCAAAAATGAAAAATAACACTTATGGGTCGTTCACATACGTTCACTTTCAGTGATCACTCCGGATGATCCTCCAAGATGAACAAGTGTGAACGGGCGTTTCATCGCTAGTGATCACTAGCGATGACGGAGGAAAGAGATTACCACTCGTCATAATTTTGATGAAAGGTCCTTTCACTGAAACGACCATAAACAAGTTTTATCTTATTATTTGTTTAATTCTCTATGAATTTGTATTGAATGTCGGAATCATGTACAAAATTATTATGCAGTCGAGAGCTATATTAATTTATTTTAAATGTTATTTTTCGAGAGCTATATTAAATGTGAATGCTACTTTAGAATAAATTAATATAGCTCTCGACTGCATAATAATTTTGTACATGATTCGGAGATTCAATACAAATTCATAGAGAATTAAACAAATAATAAGATAAAACTTGTTTATGGTCGTTTCAGTGAAAGGACCTTTCATCAAAATTATGACGAGTGGTAATCTCTTTCATAGAGTATAATAATAGTATATTAAAAATCTCTTTCCTCCGTCATCGCTAGTGATCACTAGCGATGAAACGCTCGTTCACACTTGTTCATCTTGGAGGATCATCCGGAGTGATCACTGAAAGTGAACGTATTTGAACAACCCTTTAGTGTTGTGGAATTCTCAAGAAATAATTATTCGAGAAATTTCTCGAAGTAGAGAATTTTCGGAGATTTTTTTTATTTTTTATTTAACAGTATAATAATAATAAACACTTTATTCAATCAATCAATAACAATGTACAAATGTTGAAACAATTTATCACCAATATAGCTACAATTAATTATGGAAACAAAAAAATGTTAGGTACCTACCAGGTACCTACATAGAAAAAAATGCTAACTGATGAAAAATCTTGATGGTTGACACCCCACATGCCCATATTTAAGTTTAAAAAAAATTGCAGGTACGCACATGGAAAAGTGTTAATAACCTCTGATTTGGGCCTTAATCAGCCCCACAAATTTTTGGATCAATCAGGTTGGCTGCGAAGTGTACTGGGCGAAAGGTCATAATACCACTAAGAAAAATTATGGAGAGAAATTGCTCTTCCATCAGAGGAGAAATTCTCGGGATAAATTTCTCTTCTCACATCACTACGAGTGGTAATCTCTTTCCTCCGTCATCGCAAAGTGATCACTAGCGATGAAACGCCTGTTCATCTTGTAGGATCATCCGGAGTGATCACTGAAAATGAACAAATGTGAACGCCCCTTAAGGTAATCCAACTCGAATTACCTTTAGGCCAACGATTATTATTATAAGCTATGTTCGCAAGCTGTATGTGACTCTTAAGCTCTTTTGCTGCTGAACTACATCAGATAAAATTACTTAAAAGCTTTCGAAAAATGTTTTAATAGTTATGCCATTAATATTTTCCCTCTTTTAACTTCTTGGATGGGTTTTCAATAAATTAATCATTATTTCCTATTAAAATTTATTTTTTCTTATCCATAAGTGCAAAAAAAGTTCTCTTAAATAATAAGACGTGAGATTGAAGTCTTTCCAAAATTAGCCTATTTGTGTGATACAACTTTCGATATCAGAAAAATCTTTATTTTTGGAAAATAAAACTCGAGTGTAAAAGGATTATAAAAAGAAAAACAAAATAATAAAGTAAAAAATGAATTATTTAATACTTGTAAACAATTATAACACTAAAGGTACAAAAATATCAACTAAATTTTCTCTAAATGAAGGACCAGAGGTTGCTAATTTTGAAAATAGTTAATCCCCATTTAATCCATCTAACAAAATATACAGGCTGATATTTGGGAAGATTTAGTATGCAGAGGGTGGGAAAATTAATCTACTCACTCAAAAAAAAACTTATTTCTTTACATACCTTTTTCTTGGTGTTATTATGATATTTTAAGTAATATCAACCAGTTTCTTTCTGTAAGTGATTACTGGTAGCTCATATTTTTTACTAGTGACAACACCATAATTCGCAAATAGTGAAGTTTGCTACAGCGCAGCGTAAGTTAAGTTATTGCTGTCTTCCGGTGTGCACACACTATTTGAATATATTTTATCATTTTTCGTTCGGTCCACAAGTTCTATTTTTAATGTAATTTTTATATCTTAACCACTCAAGTGCTAAAATTTATTTTTGGACCGAACGCTAAAAGATAAATTAAGTTCAATAAGTGTGTGCACATCCGAAGACAGAAAGAACTGAGCTTACATCTATAGCAAACTTCACTACGTATGAATTATGGGGTTGCCACTAGCAAAAAATATGAACAATATAGCAAGCAATCAGATAAAGAAAGAAACAGGTTGATATTGCTTAAAATATCAAAATTACTGCAAGAAAAGTGTATATTAGATTTTTTGAGTGAGTGCATTTATTTGGTCACCCTCTGTATATAGCATTGTGCTTTCCATACATGCAAATATGCAGCACATGCCCCAAAATAAGTAAGCAATCTTAAAAATGATATACTACGGCAGTATAGAAAATATTAAAAAAAATAAAAATGATATGCTATATATGTTACTATAGTATATAATTTTTAAGACTATTTTAGTGCATGCATTGCATATTTCCATGTAAGAAAGGCATACTGCTGCATTTACACATTATTAAAAATTTTAAAGAGTAGGTATATACCTAATATTTAGCTATGACAAGCAATACAATAATATTGTTTGAAAACAAAAAGAATTCCTGGTAAATATCTGAATATCAAATATGGCACTATATGAGATGGTAGGCCCCACTGTTGTCAAATATGAGATTTCATAGCAAAAGTAATATTCACGAAATTGTTGCCATATGTAGAATTATTTTTTGGTCACCACGTTAAATTATTTTTGGACATAAAGTTTTTCGACACCGGTGAACTTTACATTCGAGTTAGATTTTATTTTTGCTGGTTTTATTTTATTTTTGCCGGCAAAAATATTCGAATTAGATTTCAAAAATAGATAGAAAAAAATTCAAATTAGATAGCAAAAATAAAATAAAACCTGCTAAAATAAAACCTACCTCGAATATAAGCTTAAGGAAATTTGTATACAAATTAGATTTTATTTTTGCCGGTTTTATTTTATTTTTGCAAATAAAAAAAGAAGAAAAATATTTCGCCAAAAAATCCAAATAATATTATTGTAGCAACAATTTTCCTGCATACAAAACTATATTTGACAGATATCTGAAATTGGGGCCTACCAACTCAATGAGTTCCGCAAATATTATTTTATGTTTGTCAAGAAATCTAATTCAGTAACAGAATAAATATTAGCGCAGTATAATACAATACAATACAGTGCAATATAAAGTTACACACATCATCATCATAATGAAATCAAAAGCTTTTGAGACAGTCAAAGGATTGAAAAATTTAGCCAAAAGAATTATTTGTCCGCTATTATCAAAAGAATTATTCATCCCGTGGAGCACCCGGTAAAGAATTGGTCTCCCACTCTTCTCCATAAGTTTTCGAGTGTCCTGTAAAAGGCAGGTGTTTGAAAAAAAAAAGACATTTTATATATTAAATTCAGCGATGAGGTTTGCCACCCATCCTGAATGTCTTGATTTTATATTGGCACGGAGAAGACAGCTTGCATGTCTTATATGCAGTTGGTCTGCTGGCTACCCCACTTGTGGGATATGCCGTGATGGTATAGTAGTAGTAGCTATCAAAAGAAGAAATTATTTCTAGTATTTACAACACAAAAAGTCAGGATATAATTGTTAACTTTATTATTTTTACTAATGAAAATGAAAAAGGATGCGATAGCACAAAAGTTAATTATTCAGTCTATCGATAAAAAACACGTGACTCAAATACTAAGTTGTAAAAATGTGAATGAAATGTTTAATAAAATATGTTCCTTGTATGATGGAAATGAAGAAAGAAATAAATGCTCAACATTACAAGATTTTTTCAACTTCTCATACAAAGAAGGTCAAACAATGACGCAATTTTTAACAGATATGGAAAACATCGCTTATAGGTTAAATAAAGTTGGTCAAAAATTGCAAGATGACATGATTATTTCAAAAATATTGTCGTCTCTACCAGCGAGTTATAAATATTTCATAACAGCGTGGGAAAGTGCACCCACATTAGAAAAATCATTAGAAAAGTTGAAAAACAGATTACTTGGAGAAGAATCTCGACAAGAAAAACATGAAGAGCAAAATTTATCTTTTAAAACGACTGTGAGTAGAGTGAAATACAATGTCAAGTGCTTCAAATGTCAAAAAAATGGTCATATTGCCAAATATTGCAATAATAACAATGTAAAACAGTGTACAATATGTAAAAAGAACAACCACACAGATAAAAACTGCTATTTCCGAAATAAAAATAATATAAAATCAAATAAAAACAACATATCTATGATGTTAAATGTAAATAAAGCATATGTGTGTAATGAAAATGAAACAAATTTTATTATAGACTCTGGAAGTACAGTGCACATGACTAATAAAAAGCAACTGCTATATGATATAAATAATAAAAAGTCTATAAAAACATGGCGGTTGTGTGCGTCAATTATCACCCAATATTCCACATTAAATTAGTAGAGACTGCGCAACGTAATAAAAATAATAAAGTTAACAATAATTTCTCCTTTATCACTTCCATCCTTTTATTAAAATATGTATTTTACATAATAATTTAAATAAAAATCTATAACAACCATGTACCATATAACAATTTAATATAAACTTTTTATGGAACATTAAAGTATGTCACATGGTATAATAGTCCTTTGCTTCCCATTCCTAAATAATGAAAAATATAATATTGCACAATAAATTTATATGTACACAAATGTAACCTTTAAGGTAAAAAACAATATGGTGGGTAACAACATGTAAAAATGATTAATGTTTTCTAATTTGCATTAATACAACCAAAATAAAACATAAAATACCTTTTAGGTAAACAAGGAATAGTCACAATCACACAGCTGGCTAAACCTTTAACAAAATTGATTTAATTATTTTTTTATAAAAAATATATCTGTGTTTTGTTATAAATCCAAATACAAACTTATACACCTTTCACAGTAAGCTAAAAGCTTGTCGTGAAAGGGGAGTTGGCCGGCACCTGGAATCGAACTGTAGATCCCTTGTTCACGAGACCGAGACTCTACCTCCAGGCTACCGACAAACGAAATAAAAATAAATAAAACAAGCGTTTTATTCTACTAATGATTTAATCAGTGAGAGAGACATCTTGTTTTATTTATTTCGATATGGAATTCTACTACCTAAACACCGAAACAGTGAATAAACGAAATAAATGTAAACAAATAAAGTAATTGTGAAACTTTAAATATAATATCTGGATGTAGTGATATAAACATACGCATCATTAAATGATCACATATAAAAATGGCACCAACAAAAGACTTTGTTTAAATTCAAGGTACAGAGAAGAAAAATGGCCAATACAGATAAAAATAAAAACTATGTGCACTAGCGTAATGCAAGTCTGTTAGCCAATTCCACAACATAATAGTGGACAATTCACAAAGACAGAAATAGTCCCAAACTATGAAATGAATCTTGTATTATATTATGAATAGGTACTAATGCGATTATACACATAAATACAATGAAATGAAATTATTGTTTTTGGCATTAATTGGAACTGTTTATGATTTGCTTCACTATTGAACAAAAATTTAAATCTAATAATTTTTAAATTCTACCACTGTACACACAGAGAGAACATTCTACAATCTTTTAGATGCAATGTTCATTGGTAACTCTACTTATATAGAGTATTGTGAGATGGAATAGTACGAGTATAACTACAGTGCTTCATACTTGTTTGCAATATATTTGATTATCACATTTTATGGGGAATACATTCAATACTTGCGTCTCCAGTTACTATCAATTTGGCATAGTAACTGAGAGCAATACAATTTTCTTAAATAAATAATATTATGGAAACCTCGATCCTTTACAATCTCTCATTATAATGGAAATGATTCATTAAATTCAAATTATATCTAGCTGTTTATCTCAACTCTAACATTCATCTACAAAAACATGATTGATTTGATTATAATATAAAGGCACATACTATATAAATCTTATAAGATCTAAGACACTAAATACAAATTATATTACTACAAAAATCCACCTTACATTGATCACATACCAGCTTATGGACAAGGCAATCTAAATGGGAATAATCAACCAATACCATCATAGCATTTCCCTCGAGTGGGACAGACACCAGACTAATTTAATATAGGGAAAAAATCAGACATTTAGGATGATCAATGCATGGATAACTATTAACATATTTACTATATTACATTCGTGGAGTAATATAGACAGCTAACAAAATTCAATGCAATGTCTTAAACAGCATATCTCCTTGTAACGTAAACTTACTCGCTATTTGTGTTACTCCACATTTTCTTATCACACATTGTGTCTGCTACCTGATAAACTTTTGGATTAATCACATTAAAATTAAAATCAAATAATTAATCAAGTAACAAAAAACAAATTAATCACAATCACATCATATCAGTAGAGATAAAAGAAAACTTGATAATCAAATTATCCAAAGCAGGTAGGTGCCATGTGTGCGCTTTAAGAAATTACGAAAATGATAATATCTTATTTACAATCAGCAAAACTATAAGCTCTTAAGTAAACAGACGCACGACATGAACTTAAAATAAAACACGCTATATTTGTGCCTCCACATTAACACTCCATGTAATAATAAAACATAATTATTGATTACATCACAAAAAATCATATAGATATAACATTGAATGATATAAAATGAAATGTCATTTGGCACTGGAGTACCCATATCAATTAAAATTGGAAGAAGATAATATTTATGCAATGTATCAGAGCGCAAGGAATGTCGTGGAAAGAGGTGACGCAATTGGCAAAGAGACACTCTGAATTGAGGAGGCCGATTTCTGCCCTGTGCTCCCGAGAGGAGCGTTGAGGGCGATGATGATGATGATGATTACTTATGTAGTATTTGAAAAAATGGAAACGATTTCTGTTGCAGGAATAGTCTTTGTATTCACAATATCAGCTTTGTATAAAACTCAAAAGTGTCTTTTGGTTTAATATAAACATGTATAATTTTTCTTAAATAAAAAGAAAAAAATCGACTAGTACCCTGTTATAGGTAATAGTAAAATAGGTAATCGTCTTGTTTTAAAAATATTAACAAATGTTACGCAGGAGTGAGTTTAGCAGCCGGTTGTACCATAGCCAACAACCCTGCCAGAGAGGAAATTGTCCCCAGGATACCAATGGTACTTGGCTGTAGATCCACTCTACCTAAGGCTGACAATGGAAGCCAAAGATCACAAAAGTTTTTTACCGTATCAGTCACTACATCTCTCCTACGATTAACAACAGCCAATGCTTTTGCAAGCACTCCAATGTAATAACATATTCCATAATAATTAACAGATCCAGACTGAGCACCAAAAACATAACTCCGTTCATGATGTAGAAGTTTTGTAATTTCATAAAGATCACGAAGAAGGTTCATGGAAATGGAAAATACCCAATACTTATTAGACACTTCATTCCACTTATCAGAGTCCACATCCTTAAGGAATCCTGACTTGGCCAGCCACAGGATGTGATCAGCAAAGAGGAACACAGAGTTGAATATTTTGCTGGATGTCAGAGTGGCTCGTACCACATAGTCAGGATGGTTGATTGTGGCCAGAACTGAATGCAGGGAATCCACAGAACGACCAAATCTCAACACTGTAATGATAAATTATTAGAAGAATATTAACTATTAAATCATTTCCAAAGCACACAATAGAATTTTGAAAAAAAGATCATGATTGACAAAAGAATCCCAATTTTTAAAACTAATTTTCAAAACACCATTTCTATGATAATAAGCCATGAGGTTGTTTGGTAGATTTCTCTATGCAATACTGTGAATTTATAAGAGTAACTATATAATTGAGTTACTTAAAAGTGCGTAAGACACAGTCTCTTGCTTTGTTCAAGAGTCGGTTGAAAACACACCTGTTTTAGCGTAGCATATAACTGATATAAATAGTATAATTTGTTGTTATTATTTTATATGTTTAGTTTATGTTACAAGTATTAACACAATATTTTAGGAAGCACCCTTGAAGTGGATTTATTCCACAAAACGGCGCATTATAAATTGTCTATTATTATTATTATAATAATAGAGAGACGACTGTATTACACAATATCACCTCCCAACTTTTTTTTAGCTAGTAAGGAAAACTATACAAAGGTCAAATAGGTAATAATAATGCACTTACATTTACGGAATGAACTGCATGCTGATTCAAGCTTTTTTAAGTGATCTATAGTGTATCTGTCTGGATTTTTCTTCTGTAGTTCTGACCAAACGAGGCGACTTGTATATTGAACAACTCTGGAAGCAGTATAATGGGAAAATTCATAAAAAAAATGTTTTTTGACAAAAGTTTATAAGGAAAATGAGTGAGTTTGTAAGAAGATATTCACCTGGCTATCTTGTCCCTTCCAGCTGTTTGGTTGTTCACTTTGATTATAAGATCCATGTTTATGTAAGAGATGCAGCCTACGTTGCCGGTTGTCAGTAAATAATTGACTAACTACGGATTATTTTTTATCTGCAGCGGTGCAAAGGTCCCTGACTGAAGGCCCATCATGGTAAGAGGTGGGGCGATGAGGAAAATAAACAATACAGAATAACAACGCATATCATAAATATAACCTCAAAGTTATGTTTTTAACATTACGAATATATCCATTATGATTGAACACACATTGGAAAAATACTTATTAAACAGCAATAATATGTATTTGTAAACTTATTTCAATAAACAAGCATTAATACAACAAAAATTTCAACTTTTTAAAACAAAATTGACAGATGAATACCTGTCAAGTCGACTGTCATGTGTGAACCACAGATAATTTTCGAAATACAGGGCTGGGTTCACGATAGCATGAATATCGCTCGACGTCGAGTGACCTGAGCGACCATGAAGTTGCAGTGAGTGGCGAATGTCACCCCAGATATCGTGAACAACTTTGAGCGTTTTATGATCCAAATGTCATTGTAATGGCGCCATTTTCGCAAGATTCATTCGCGATCTGAAAAATCTGCACTAACTATTTTAATTTCTCTTCCATTTCACTTCTTTAACAAAAAAAATATGATTTTCTATGTTGAAAAATTGTATACGACAAGAATACACCATAATTACGATTAACTTCGCAATTGTTTTGACAGCCATCATCACTCAAACGTCAAGTTAACTGTCAGAGCGATAATCACCCTGCTATGAATTCGGTTGTTCGGTTGTACGCCCGACGACATCCTGAACGCGAAAGTGCGAGTCGTCGGGTGACTCGCTCCGGGCGCGTGAACGGCTGGAGCGTCGTCGAGTGATCACTCGACGACTCTATGAACGCTGCCCAATAAAATCTATTTATTTTATTTATTTATTTCTCTTCGACCTCCATAGGCTCCGCAATGGGCACTTGGGGGTGTCAATCCAGACTACATTTTAATCATTCTCAAAGAATTCAATTAAGAGAGACAAGGCGTACAACAATATATTAATATCAATATATTACATAAATGACATTTCCCATTTCCAAGAACCATAGAGTTATAAGAACAAAACTGTCAGACAGTCATTGAGAATGAAGTAATTTATAGGTTAATTTTGTCAGCTTTCATTGGTCATAATAATAAGTTAAAGAAATTAAATAACTTAGTACACGGAGATATCATTATGTCTTCGTTCAAAAGAGTGCAGGTAAAATATCTCAACAGTAAAACTTTTATGTTATGTGTATTTTACATAATTGGGTTAGCTTAAAGCACACTAATTTATTTTCAATCAATTTTGCAGCAATGGGCAACTTTTACTCGTGTATGGCACCTCTTTGACTGCAATTGGCAAGATCCATATTTGTCAGCAGAAAGAATATGTAGATATTTGGATGGCAAACATAAGCCCATCTATCATCCCGTCAACATGTGTGGGGATGTGGTGGTGTGTATAAATAGTAAGAAGATTGCATTGCGAGGAGATGACTGGGTCAAAAGAGCCTACTTCCACCACACAGGTTATCCTAAAGGGGGCGCCACATGGACTTTAGCTTTCGAACTTCACGATAAGGATCCCACTTTGGTACATAATGATGATATTAAGTTTTTATTACTGTTTTATATTTATTGTCTACTATCTATATTTAAGGAACTGAGGGCTGCACTGTGTATCTTTAAAATCAATGTCGGTGGTTATATAAGTCTTATACAAACATCTTCATTAGTTTTTAATATAGAAATTTGCAATGTTGTGAATATTCTTACTTGCATATTTTTGGGTATTCATACTACAAAAATATTACTTCCTACATATATATGTATACCAGTGCGGTATACAAAATTAAAAATAATTGATTTACTAAGTAGTTTTTCGTTGTGCAAAAAAGTTCTCTATTCGATCTATATGTGTATATATCACATGCAACATTTTATTTCAGATAATAAAGAAGGCTGTATACAGACAATTGGCCAAAAATCTCACGCGGAGAACCACAATGCAAAGGTTATTAATATATCCAGATGAAAATGTCCCCGAGGATATCATGCAGAACATCAGTAATGAGATCCCACAGCTGCGACCTGTGCCGATAACTCTCGACCAAATACCAGAAGAAGAAGTCAAGAATTTCCCCAAGATTATGGACTATCCCAGTGATTATGTGTTGAAATAATAATCCTGATATGTTTTTTGGTAAAATAGGAGTTAGAAATTTGTTTATGTAATAAGATGTAGGTTTGGTAATTTTCTGCGTAGGTCAATATTGAATAAGTAACATCATTACTTCCAAAGTTAGTATATTATTGTTCTTCTGTCTACCTGTTTATGTCATAATGAGTAGCCACTAGCAGGTAGTCTGCCTCGTATTGTATAACAAAAAAAAACTGAAATTTACTCTGGCCAAAAGGCTTATAATAATACTTGAAAATTGATAAATATATGCCTGCGAGTGCTGTGTCCTCCGTTAAATCCCATAAACCGAACTTAGCTTTACCTGACACAGTGCAAATATGTGTGCATTTAGCTAGTGATGTAATCAGTGTAATTTGTTATTTTTACTAAAAAGTAAATGAAACATTATGTTGTTTGTTATTATTTCTCCAACCAAAATGTTTATTTATCTGTAGTATGACAGTGTATGTAATATGAGGCAACCAACTAACAGAATATGCATGCATCAAATACACAGAAGGTGCTCTCTTTGTAACTATAATTTGTTGATGATTATTATATAAAAATCTGGATTCTTGAAAACTAAAGGACAGTGGGAGGGCCTTTTCTTTGTCAAGAACTCCACATCATACATACCATCACACCGCTTCCCTCATGGGGTAGGCAAAAAGGATCAAGCACTACTTGCTTACACTTATGTTCAGTCACTGTCATACACCTCATGCATACTTTCCTGTTCAAAGAGCTCTACACGTGACTGTCCTGAATAACTGTAGGATCTAGTTTATATGATCTTGCCATTTGAACCTCAGATGGTCACATCTCCAAGTACCATTCCTCTTAGCAGACATTTTAATGAAAACTGATTTTAATGTCATTTAAGATTTGCCACCTTTAATAATTCTAAGGCCTTCCTGTATTTGTAATGAGCTATGTGAAACAGTAAAATAAAAAGATGTTTTGAATTTGCAATGATTTAATAAAAAATATTATATAAAACATTCATAAAGAACAACATGTTTATGTATCTATGTGATTTCACAACCAAGGCTTTATTCAAATAGCAATAATATTACATCCGCCGCCGTACACAGTACAATGCGTTGTAAATAATGTTAGCTGTTCAAACTCATGCGACACATTTACACCGTTACATAATTAACATAAAATATGGACCAAGTGACTTTTGCAAAAATTGATTTGCTTGAAATTAAAATAATGCCTATTACGACATGCTCCATGCACAAGAGGTGCGCGGTTTGTTCCCAGGTGCCGGCAAATTCACACGATTTTAGGTAATTGTGAAAGATGTACAAGGTTGTATTTGAGATATAACAAAAACCCAGATATATTTAAAAAAAAATCCAATTAAAAATATTATTTCAACTGTTTTTTGTTCTGCATTCAATGCATAGATAATAATGTTAATTAGAAATAGTTTGAATAATGCCCAGCCCGTATTATAATTAACGGTTATTTTCCAGTCTGTCAAGTTTTGTAAATATCACATGATCATTATATAATATTGAATATGTAACGATGATATATGTGTCATGTATGTGAAGGCAGATTTGTTTATTTAATATGTAAATCCTTTTCCAAGTTGGTCACCAACACTTTCATCATGTATTTCTTATTCTCTTCAAAGTTCTCTATGGTTTTCACTCTCATGTCCTTCCAATCGTACAATTCTCTATATATTGGTCTCACATACTTCATACGGCCTTGTTCGTTTACAAATTTCAATGCATCATTGAATTTCTCTCCCCACTTGGCCCTGATACACAGTCTCAGCCATCTGAATTTGATTTCAGAGTTTTCATATTTCTGCAATTGATAAGCTTTTTGCATTGCGTGCACCATGTCTAGTGATGGTTGTGAGTTGTTCTCCAACATTATGGACAAGAACTGAATGGTTTGTTGAGGTGAGAAATCTTTTATATCATCAGGTTTAAACTGATTGTAATCACCATTAGCATTACTCCATCTATCTGACAGATCCCTGCAAGCTTTCTCTAAACTATTGTCAAACCTGTAAAGTACACATATACACATGTAAATTCAACACACAAAATTACCATTTAAGACTTAGAAAAGACAATATAACCTTACTTTGCCACGTCCCCCGGTATCTTAATTGGATAAAGCACACCTTGGGAAAAGGATGCGTTGCAAGCTCAAGTTCCGTTCGGAGCACTACCAAATAAGGTGACATTGTCTTTTCTAAGCCTTAGTATGGTTTTCATGAGTATTTACATAATATATAACCTCATACAATGGTTAATTGTTAATTCAGTCTACCTTGGTACGGGCTCATGCCCAGTTAGGTAGGTTTTTGTGACTTTTATCTTTTAAATAGTGTTGAATAAATGAAAAAATAAATAAATTGTAGAAATAAAATAAATATATAAACATGTTTATCGTCAGCATACCACCATGCCACTTTTCATCCAGGATAAAAAGGAAGCACTATTTATTCCCTTCACATATTTATACTTGTGCATAAATTTAGCCATGTCCAACTAGAAATGTTTAGTATGAGAATAAAGTTATCCCAGATCAAACCCTTACTTACAGATTCATTTTGATTTATTATAGCTACTCAATAATATTATAAAGAATATTCATATTTTAATTCGTTGATATGTACATAGAGAATTGTAAGAAGTTCATCACTTTCTTCCTTATATTTAATGCCGAAAACAAAAATAAAATTTATGTTAAGTATAAAACTCGACCAGCGTTAATCTCTGTTTGAGTGATGTGTCACTCAGGATGGATATAAAAGTTGTAACAGCAATTATTACATGTTTAGGAGTATGAATAGTTATATTGGTACCTATATATTATTTTAATATTATATCTTACTTGGGAATATGGAGTGGCATGCCTGGAGTATGGAGCCATTTGTCCCATTCAATCTGACTCAGATTTGGATTATCTTTGAAATAATTAGTGAAGTAATTCTTGAAGTCATCCGTGACAATGGATTGGTACTTAAAATGATCCAAATATTTTCGGAGGAAAGGATCAAACACATCTGAAAGAAGTAAATTAGGTTAGTGTGACATTTATTTTTATTTATCACTCCCCTCCCCACAACTTTTTTATTTTATTTGCAGTAAATTACAAAGGATCGATAGTGCTGTGAGTAGAGGTGCTCTGAATGTACCATACTCACAACACTGAATGCCCAACCCTCCCAAGAGGAAGGATGAAAGAAGAATAAATTAAAATTATTAAGAATCTAATGACATCAGCGATATTTCTTTGCAGACCTTTTTTATCCAATTCTTGTCTATGGTCAATTCATCCCAGTTTGTTTTCATTCCTCTAATGATATTTTGAATATTTATTATGGCTCTCTCTCTGTCACAACTAATATTACTCCACATCAATTGGCCAGTTCTATATGCAAATAACTGGAAACTCTTGAACGTCTTGAAATATTGTGATATTATTAGTTTTAAAGCACTATGACGGTCAAAATAAGCTTAAAACAAATATGTGCTTCTAATATTAAATCTCGACACGCTGGGGTCAACTGGATGCAGAAGGCGTAGAAACAAATGAAGTGGAAGGAAATTAAGAAAACCTCATTGGACGGGAGTGGGTTGAGAATAAGAATATAATATAAATATCTATTTATAACTTGTTGATCTTTGAAACTAGAAACACAAGGTCCTGGATTCGATTCCTGGCCAGGACAAAATGAAGAATGATCTCTTTCAAATTGTCCTGGGTCTGGGTGTTAGGTACATGTATATGTGTTTAGTGCATTGTATATATTGTGTGTATTGTCGTGTTAGTACCCATATTACAAGACTCATATCTTAGTTTGGGAGTAACTGATCTGTATGGATTGTTTATACATGTTTTTTTTTATGTTAAATAATGAATAATTTATGAAATGTTGCACGTGTATTACCTGGTCCTCCCATGAGATTCTCCAGATACCTGAGAAACGTGGATCCTTTCATGTATGGCACACTGGAGAAGGCATCATCAGGACTGTGGCCCTTCAGGTCTACAATTAAATCTGTGAAGGGATTCGTATCTCCCATGCTGTTAATCTGAAATTATCAAAATCACATTGTATATGTTGAGGCAGTTGAAAGATATTTCTCTTCTGTGATAAACTCACCCATTATAAAACTACATATTATGTATAATGATAACTCTTGATTAAATTAAAAACCTTATAAAACAATTTATTCTATGGTCTACATACTAACTTAATAGGTATTAAAAATCCAAATTTTTCATCGATATAGATATTGTATTATAATTCATGAATTTTTACAATGGCAAATGTTGCTCTATAGCAGCCATACTCAAACTCTTTTTTCTTCAGGCCGTATAGGTACATATATTTGAAAAGTTACGCAGGCTATAACTCTATACTGGTATGATAAAAAAAATGAACCCCCCCTTTTTATGAAAACTTGAACTAAAACAGAATAATATTGGTATTAGAGCTGCAATACGAAGGACGTAAGTTTGGGCAATAAATCTCAAGATATACGAAATTTAGACTATTAGATTTTTTAAAATCATAATAAATGTGTTTAGGGCCGCACATAAATCTTGGTGGGCCGCAGGTTGAGTATGGCTGCCCTATAGTCACAATACTCCAAAAACAATTTGACATTTAGGTACAAAAACTAATTTAAGTCAGTCAATCTCTGTGAGTAAATCCTTATAAATGTCACATAGACAGGTAAATAGTTGGAATAGGTTATTCCGTGTTTAAGAAAATAGCTATGAGAATTTTTATTTAACATACTTTTATAAGTCAAGTTTGTTTATTGTTATTATTTTAAGATTGGTACTTTACTTTAATTCTTATCAAAATTATGAATTATGCAATTGTTTTATTGTTTTCAATTTCACTGCAACAAATTCAGATTAATTTTATTTTTATTACTTATACAAACATGTGTATGTGTGTATTCTCTTTCATACATCATTTTATTTATTTTCTCAAGAACTAGACTTGTGTAGAACATAAAATCACAAACAAATTTAACATATTGTCTTGTGATTTCATCTCACGAAAATTATAATATATATGTATATATTACACATGGTGGCTTGGTGTCATAAGTGGACAACTGTAATGTTAACAGAAAATTATAATATGTATATATGTATATATTACACATGGTGGCTTGGTGTCATAAGTGGACAACTGTAATGTTAACAGAAAATTATAATATATATGTATATATTACACATGGTGGCTTGGTGTCATAAGTGGACAACTGTAATGTTAACAGAAAATTATAATATATAGGTATGTATATATTACACATGGTGGCTTGGTGTCATAAGTGGACAACTGTAATGTTAACAGAAACCAAAAACTAATTTGATTTCAACTTACTTCCTTACTGACTCCAATTTCTTTTATTGTTTTTCACATTTCATAGGATTCAAGGATATTTCATGGAATTTGGAAAATATAGATCTCATAATTAAAAATATTTCTACGTTTTTAGTTTAGAAATGTCATTTTTTGATTTGACAAATTTTGGTACCAAACAATTCAAATAAAACAACCACTGAAGATAGCAAAAATTTCGTAGATCTTTCGATTAATTTAATCCATGATTAAGATCTTTGGTCCATAAGACACCTTAAATTTACAAAAATATAAACTTAAAGATAGAGAATAATTTTTAATATAAATTACTAAACATTTTACAGAATAAGATAAGTAAAACTTACAGTGTCTTTAAGATCAACTATTCCCAAGAGGCTGAGGAAGTCTCTGTATTTTGTTTCGTTGCCCGTCTCTCCGTGGAGTCGCGAGACAATCTTCTGTTCCACAAAAACGGTGAAACCCTCGTTCAGCCAGAAATGCTCAAAGTTCTTGTTGGTCACCAAGTTCCCAGTCCAACTATGAGAGATCTCGTGGACTACCACATCTGCCAGGGAACGATCACCAGCCTGTAGACATACTCGACTACATTATATGCCTTGGTACAGTGGGAATAAAGAGATTTCAAATTTGATTCCTGACTTGGTACTATTGAGGAAAAGAATCCTATACAGTTTAAAATACAAATCTTATCAAACCAATATAAGAAATTGCATCATAAAAAAATAGTATTTATATAACTTTCTTTATAATGGTGAAAGGTACCTACTTATCTCCCATAAGTAAAGAAACTGTACATGATATGTAATAAACATTCTAATCCACCTCTCAGAGGCATTAAATGTAAAGACTCTCAGGATGAAAATGTTTCATATGAAATCTTTTATGTAAGATCTTTTAAGAATGTATATTTCTTACGAGACACTGGGCAATTTAAAGAAAAAAGTCGGGTACATTGTATTGTGTAGACTCCACAGATTTATATAAACCCATGTTGTGTTTTAATAAATAAACAATAATATACATATATGGACAACGTCTCTTACCAAGATGGTTGGTGTAACAAATGTCAAGCAAGGGTTCTCCATTCCACCGAAGGGGAAAGAGGGAGGCAGCACCAGGAGATCATAGACCCCCCAGACATAAGGACCACACAGTTTCTCAGCCTCAGATAACATTTTACCCGTCTCAGCAAACTCATATGCACTCTGCTCCACTACTTCCTTCTCGGCCCAAACTTTAGAACTGTAAACATCAAATATGATAATGCACTGTTACTACTCTTCATATTTTCACAAGTATTATCTTGATAAATAAAATATTTAAAGGCCATACATACAATATTGAGAAAAAACAAATAAAATGAAAAAAGGTGGGCTTATTCATAATGCAATCTCTTCCAGCTAACCTTTAGAAATTAAAATAAATATAGACCTTTACATTATAATAAGCTAAATACAAAAGAGCTATGATATACTTGGATGTATACATTTTTATAAATAGAGAGATAAATAAGTTACATGCATGTATATTAAAACATGAAAAATAATTAATGTACATGTTGTCCTGTACATGCCATTAATATTGGGGAGACATGTCATAATGACTGTTTTGCTGATTATAATAAATTTAAATAAAATTCTATACATGGGTCCAATGGATCTTGATTCCAATGCTCCAACAGCAATAGCCAGCAGATAGGAAGGTATAGGCACGTCCTGCATAAAGGAGTGATTGGTGCGTCCATTGGAGCCCGGAGATGAGCCCTGGGACTTGGCACTCATGAGGACAGTAAACTGAGGCTCAGCTGTGACAGTCGCATTGTAAGTAAACTTAACAGCGGGTGTATCCTGGCACGGAATTATAGACCTCGCATGGATTGCCTAGAGAAAAATACTTTACGTTAATAGATACTTCATATTCTTTATATCAATAGGAAGCTCAATCTTTTAATGATTTAAATACTCCATCAAAAAATATTTTTCTTGAAATCTTCTAACTCAGCATCCATCCCCTAACCCTTTCCTATAGTTCCCTGTTCCTTTTGGAGTGTTAGGTGTGTGGGATTGTGGATTTTTATTCTCTTTTTGGTTAATATAGCAATTTTTCTTTTTGTTTGTAATTATTCAAAACTAATGGAGCGATATTCTCGCCACTGCATATGATCACATTTTTTACGTAAATTGATTTGTTGACTTTTATGTAACTGATGATGTGCAAAAAGAATAAAGCAAATAAATATTAAGAGTCAACAAATTTTATTTTTAGGAAATTTAACATACTCATTTCATAACAAATCTATCTGAAAACCCTATTTTGAAGTATAAGAGATGTCTATTTTAAATGGTAAAAGGGAATTTTCTCGATTAATGTTGTGTGTGTTATTGTGATCTGGAATTGTATCAACCAAAAGCTATAAAACTTATGCACTTTAGCAAAAAGGCAACCTTTATGATCATTGTACAAGAAGTATAGCACACTATTTGTTTCACATGACCTTTTTCATACAAAAACCTATATATAATATTTTATATATAAAAATATGAATGATGTAAAAGAAAATATTAGTCGTCCTTGTTAGTCGCTTGATTCAAAACCAATATTAATTTCTTAAGGAGTATTGTTTTGCTTGAGCAGTATGTACGGAAAGCAGTCCAAAAAAGGTCCGTGGTTCGATACCAGGTGCCGGCAAACTCCCCTTTCACTACACAAGCTTTTATTAGCTTACTGTGAAAGGTGTATAAGGTTGTATTTGGGTTTATAACAAAACCCAGATACATCTTTTAAAAAAAAAAGTAAAATTATAAATGTTTGTTTAATTACCTGGCATTGTGAGAAGAGATACGGAAGCTTCTTCCCGGCTGTTTGGTTTGGGTCTAGCCACTGCAAGGCACTGGCATTCGGAGAACTCTCATACTCAATACAGACTGTGAAACTGGGAAATTAAAAACAAAGTATTTCAAAACTGAATTATTCCTGAAAAATGTGCATTAACTTTGTTTTCTTTACAATCTATGAAACCAACATCAGTCCTTAGAAAATACAGATATTTAGGGGTTATTATAACTCTCACTTTGGTGCAGTTCATTGCAGTTTTACCAGCTTTTTGATTACGCTCTGTTAATGTGCTAAAGTAACAATAGAACACATCGTATCCGCTGAAAAACTGTATGAATCTGAAAACTTTGTTTTATTATGCACTCTTTTTATCCAATATAATAATAATAATAAACTTTATTGTACAAAATATTTAAACAAAAATAATGAGATTACAACATTGTATATAGGTACAAATATTTTGCACAATGGGCATAATAATATGCAAAACAGTTCTACAATAATCAAAATAATTTACGTTGAGAATATTTACAATTTTATTGTTCTTCTGACTTTGATGATTGAAAACCAATTAGATAATCTCAACTGGAGAATTATACATACGCAATACAGTGCCAATATTGCATAAAATAAAATTAATAGAAGTGAAAACCAATTGGATAATCTCAACTGGAGAATTATACATAAGCAATACAGTGCCAATATTGCATAAAATAAAATTAATACAAGTGAAAACCAATTAGATAATCTCAACTGGAGAATTATACATACGCAATACAGTGCCAATATTGCATAAAATAAAATTAATACAAGTGAAAACTAATTAGATAATCTCAACTGGAGAATTATACATACGCAATACAGTGCCAATATTGCATAAAATAAAATTAATAGAAGTGAAAGTGGCATTTCAATATTTGCGAATTGGCTATAGGCTGACATTGATGATTTAAGGTGTCCATGGACAATATTTACCTATTCCCCTCTCTCTCTTTCTCTCTTACACATTCTAAAGTCAACCAACTGAGAATGATTTTATAAAAATCAACAGAAGCAAAAATGATGAAGATCTCTTTTCTAAATAGCATGGAATGTAATATTGTAAGTTCTTGCAGTTGATCTTTAATTAGTTGAATAAGTACACATGAACTACGAACCTATATAAGTGTGTAGCGTATTATTTTAATCTTTAATTGAATTTATATAAAATCAGATTATTATTGCAGTCAGATACAATCAAATAAATCATACAATTAAATTTGTACTCCAACTAATTATTACTTTATTTGTTTTTATGATAATGTAGGCTTATCATATTTTGTATTTGTTACGTTTATCTATAACATCATTTTATATAATTTTATCTGAGTATCTGAGGCAGAAATCATCAGAAACTGTATAAAATAATAATTTCCACAACAAATGTCAGTTGGAAACAGAACACTGTTTTGAAAATGAGTGTCGCTATTTATATGGAATACATCAAGTCCTACTATAGTAACACAACTTTTCGCAACAATGTTCAGAATACATTAATGTAACAATAGTCTCGGGTTTTTAGGCAGAAGGTCTGCGGTTTGCATTTCGGTGAGCCTGCTGTATTAGGGGGATGAGCAGTACTTGGGTTTATCATAAATTCAGTTTCATTTAAGAAAATAGATATGGTAAAAATTTAAACATCATCATCGCCCTCAACGCTCCTCTCGGGAGCACAGGGCAGAAACCAGCCTCCTCCATTAAGAGCGTCTCTACACCAATTGTGTCACCTCTTTCCACGACATTCCTTGCGCTCTGATGTTGTTGTCATAGAAAAAGTGTATTGTGAAAGAGGGACACCCGGGCCGACGGAACTCTTGCAAAAATTTAATAAAAATAAGAAAATAGACAAAATAAATCTGTACCAATCATCCACGGTGTTGGGGATGTCAATAGTCATCATAGAGCCAATGTTTGGCACTTCAGATCCGATTGTGTAGTTGAGGGACTCTCCCGACAGCAGAGACACCTTCAGGATCACTAAACTGCTCACATCCAATAGCTAAGCCAACATCAATAATTATAATTAACTTTGTGTCAGAGTGGAACTAAACTAAGTTGATTTTTGGCCAGATATTTATCATCCATATTTAAAAGTCGACAGCTCAAATTAGAGTTTTTTGCCCAGTTCAACAAACTAACAACTTGAAATTCTAATATTTAAAAATATGGTGTATCAATGCACATAAAATAATATTTACATGTTAGGTTTTTTTTTATTCGAGGGATGGAAACAATATCACTGTATATGGATTAACAATATTTATGTATTATTATTATAAGCCAAAAAACTCAATTTTGAGAAATTTCACAATGTTGACCTACAGATCTGGGTGATAGATAACATTTCAACAAGTCATTATTAAGTCAAGTCATAATGGTGAATGATTTTTGACATTAAAGTTAGATAATATGATACAAAAGTATTTTTTAAAGAGGAATCTGGGTCTGAAATAAACTTGAAACATTCTCACACTAAATAGCAGTGATATCTTGTCTGTATTGTGAAGGTAGAGTAGGTCAGCAGTAGAAGAAATGGAAGTTCGGATCTTTTGATCCAAAGTCCGAGACTCTACCAACAGGCCACTGACCACGATGATGAATATGAATTAAATAGTTGTCAGTTTTAGGATATAGTAATACGATAATAGTTAGTAGGAATTGACTCACAAGTTTTTCATTTTTCTCCAAAGCCTCAATAGCGAGACAAGCCTTTCCCTTCAGCACTTGACGTGAGAAGTTCACATCTAATTCCAGATCTATGTGCTTCACAACATGATGATCTGAAATACAATATGCATAAAATGTTTACAATATTTACTATTTTTTTATAGTTTAACCGGATTTGGGTGCAGATGACAAAACCAATCAGAAACCTCGATTGGAGAACCATGTCTACACAATGCAACATTGTGTAAAATCTAATCGGAAGAAGTGAGAAAGGCGTCCCAACGCTTACGAACCGGCTCTAGGCTGGCTTAAGTGATCACTTTCGGTGTCCATGGTTCGTAAGCATTGGGATGCCTTTCTCACTTCTTCCGACTGGATTTTACACAATGTTGCATTGTGTAGAGATGGTTCTCCAATGGAGGTTTCTGATTGGTTTTACAATATGCATGTTTCATTCAAAATTATAATAACAAGTTTTAATTCACTTTATTCCTATTCATGCAATATTAGAATTTGGAATGGTTGACTAATGGAACTGGGATGAGAGTCCCAAGGCTAGTAGATTTACAACGAGATACAGTTAATCCATCAACATTTAGATAACACACCCCTCAATATAATATTACTTTTTATGTTCATAATTACAATACTAGATCAAAACATAATACTGGACCAATAAGACACAGACTCCCTAGGTTAGATTGTAGCGTTCTGTATTTTAGTGTCAGATTTTACAACAAATTTCCTGATAGAATAAAATGTTATGATGTGTTGGTTTTCGTGACAGTGGTGAAATAATATCTGGTTGATTAATCATCATCATCATCTCCGTTAGTACTGCAATTCTGAGGATCGTGACCATCATGCCTCATTCTATAGACCATCTGTCTCTACCTCGAACGGTCCTCCGCCATGTGCAAGCCCCCAAGCAATGAGATATATTTATAAATTATACTTCCATATTTCATGTAAAATATTATTGTCCCATTTTTCAATAATTCGAGTATTTTTTTATAATTAAATAGCACACACCCACAGATCTTAATGTAGAGATTTGGAGTTGCTCAAATAAATATATAAAAAAATCAATGCACTACATATTGTGAGGTCAACTAGCTTAATATAACATTGCAGTGGTAAATTTTATATAAGCTAGACGTATCAAATTACAATTTATGAATTTTAAATTTAATACAATTTATGTTGTTCAAATATAGGTTATGTTAATACATAACATTTAAAATTGGTTCTATTTACCTGGTCTAGAGAACGAGGAGGGATCTTGAGTACTTAATTGATCCATTTTACAAAACACGACACTGTCTTAGTGCCAGTTTATATCCAACTAACAAACCAACAGACTAAAATACTATTGTACTGTGGTGGTTTGTAAGGTATCGCTAATCTTTCTTATCAACACTTGTATGTAGGTATTGTGAAATAATAAATATCAGAACAAAATGTAAGTAAAATAAATATTAAATTGATAATAAATATTATTTATGAATTTAGGATATAACACGAGCCGGCAACTTTTGCACAAATCACCAAGTTTGACGTTTAACCGCCAGCGATTGTAAATTTTGACAGTTTTCAGCTGATTCCAAAGAGAATAATATAAGACCTACTTAATAATAAATATACCTATGGTCTATTCATTTTATCGATGCACTCGACAATAACATTAGGAATGCGTGATGTTCACGTGATCAGATGGGCCGCTCGCAGAATAGATACTGGATAGAAATTGCCCAGTGTGAATAATAAAAATATTGTAAATATGTAATATTAAAATAAACATACTGTTTTAAGATTATCTTTATTGTAGTGCTCTCAATAATGTCGAGATAACTTGACAAAAATTTCAGATTTTTTATATGTGAAAATTTAACTGTTTTTTTTCAATATAGGTAATTTATTATAATGTATTTTCAGTGTCAATACACAACCCTTTGGATTATACAAAATTATTGAATTATAAAAAGATTTACTACAAACTGAAACATGAGGGACCGTTTATCGAAATTTTATGATTATATATAGGTACCTATATAAAAAAACTCTTATTTAGTAAATGATTTGATTATTTAATTTTAAATTTTTTGAGGCTTATTTTTGGGCAGACTCAGGTAACTGATTGGACTCTTAAATAAGTGTTATTTAAGTAATACATGGAACATAATTTTAGAAAGATAATAAAATAATTGATTAAAACATTTTACATGTCAACGTGACATAATATATACTTATATAGCAAAACAAAAAACATTATTAATACAATAACATAGAATAATTAATCAAACACCTTAACAAAGTGTCAACACAAAAATAATTATAGCAAAACGAACAAACATTATAAATGTGATAACATAGAATAATTAATAGAACTAAAGTAAAAATAACAAATTTTATAGACTAAATCGGCCCAGTTTTCATATAACATATATTTACTTTGTAAGTGCATATATCTTAATTTATAAAAGAAATTTGAGGAATTACTGTATGTCGGAATTTAGCACAAAAAGATTTATAAAAAAATTTCAGCTAAATTAAAAAAAAGAAACAATTAATCAGAGAGATGAGGAATCGGACGTGTTTCCAACATTTATCACGAATTGGTCGAAAGCATCATCCATCATTCCATCTGACATCCAAAAAAAAAAATTTCTACTTTAATCACGTGTTTTAAACAATTGCTCCAATTTTCCACTTGTCACATTGCGAATCGCATTCTCGAAAAAAATTTTAACCTCAAGAAGTTTTATTCTTCGCCGAAACCTCATTTTTGATTTGCGCCCAAATTACCTCTATGGGGTTACACGGCTAGTGTCTAATATTCACTGTCAAATAATAAAAACATATCTATTCGAAAAGAAGTACAAAAAAATATCTCTAATGTACAATATAAATTGAGGTGATTTTTCCGTGTAGCCGCTATTTCAGATAATGTATTTCGTTTAAGCAATGTATTTGAATCTGTTGGTAAATATTTTTTTAACGAAAAGTAGAAAGGGTAATTTCAATATATATGGAAAGATAATTTACACAATTGCAATGAAAATACCTTTTATAAGGTTTCAAAAGCAAACTTTTAATTATAGCCGCGTGATCGTTAGTGACTTTATAAAAAGGATACAGTCATTTAAAAGCTATTTAAAAAATACGGAGTAGAAGAAACGGCCTTTTATTGAAATTTGCCTGGATGTACTAAACGTTCTCAGAATTGTTCACGTGGACAATTGCAGTGTCTCGGTGAATACATAATACATGCAAGAACAAATTTTATTCAAAATGTACCGTACACAAATTAAAATAGGCATTTTGCGCTTCTCACTGGTTATCAACATTTATAAAAAAACTTTATAAATTATATTTTAAAACAACTCATTCTTCATTTTACCCTGGCCAGGAATCGAACCCGGGACCTCGTTACTCAAAGGCAAGAGTGTTACCTTCTGGTATAATATTATATAATTAGGATGTATAAAAATATTAATAAAAAAATGAACTACCTAAAGCTGCCGGAATAAATGATACCTACTTAAATATATTTTATGTAACTAATGATTATCATAATATAAAAATTAAATACTTATATATAAAATGTCTTAATTTTTTATTGGCACAGAGAAGACAGCCCGCATGTTATTACATATAGCTGTTCTGCTGGCTACCCCACTTGTGGGATAATATGCCGTGATGGTGTAATAGTAGGATATTTTTTGCCTAAATTTTATTTGTTTAAAAAAACTCAATATTTTAGGTCTAGCATGTGGCCTTGGGTAGTTGTGATCTCTGTTCATCTGCTATAAAGACTGTTACTAATTACATGGCTTTGGTGATGGATAGCGTTTCGAACTTTTAATTTCAAGATCCTAGCTTCGAATCCAGCTGAGTGGCTTGAATGTATTGAAAGGATGGCTTGAAAGAATGGTTTGTATTGAATAAAGAAATATGATGGATTAGGTATATTATTGCATATGTTTATTTTTTCTGTTCAACAATCTTCATATAATGGAATGGAAAGAACACAAAGAATAGGAAAAATAATACTGTCTATAAATAGTTATCATATTATGTACTAATCTCCTTAATAAAAAATGTACAAAAATTCTTGAAGGTGAAAATGTCCTGCAGGTCCATAATTTAATATTATGGTGAATTAACCTTTTTCCAGGATACTTCAGGATATTTAATTATTATTCTTTTCTTTTTCTTTCCAGGATATTTAATTATTTATTTATTCAGTCTTTTCTGTAAATTGAATACAATCGATTTCAAAGAGAAACACTTTGAAATTAATAACAATCAATAACATCCTTTTAAACTATAGAAAACTAAAAATTAAAACACTCTCAAGTCCATCCGTACCATTAAGCTAGAATTGACATCTCCAACCCTACCACGTCAGTTGGTGGTAGACCTGACTTCTTCTTCCTGGCACTGTCCCAACTTATTGCCGCTGAAGGCTGTTGGGGTCGGCTCTTCTCGTTCTGAGGTTGTACACTCTTCTGTTTGCTATATCCTCTTCATACAGGCCATTTCTCCGCAGGATTCTATTGCATTGTGTCATCCAGGTACTCTTAGGTCTCCCTCTAGATGGATGTCGAGGGAGATTTATTGATGTGGCTTTATTTACAGTGTGTTCCGGTGGTCTCCGTCTTATGTGCCCATACCATCTTAGTTGCCTCTCTTCTAGTTTGTTATTTATGTCAGTCACACCCATGCTACCACGAATGCGTGAACTTCTTATCTTATCTTTTAATGATAAGCCTGTTGACCACCTGAGCATTCGCATCTCTGCCGTCTCAAGTTGCCTGTTGAAAGTATTATAAAGAGTCCAGCATTCAGAGCCATACATTATCGCGGGCCTGACAATAGTCTGGTATATTTTACCTTTAAGTTTTACTGGCATTTTAGGATCACATAAAATTCCCGATACTGCTCTAAATTTCAACCACCCCACACCTATTCTATGATCCACATCTGCTGCACACCCTCCATCCTTGTGGATAAGTGAACCTAGATACTTAAATGAGTCGCTGTTCACTAATGTTTCCCCATCAAGCTTTATTGTAGGGGTTGTCGCATTTGGGTTTTCAAATGGTAGGTGCAAATATTCAGTCTTTTTCCTGCTGATTTTTAAACCATTGTCCTCTAATAGTTGCCTCCATTTTTCTAAGGCGTTTTGCACATCATTATGGCTATCTGATATCAGCACTACATCATCCGCAAAAAGCAATGTCTTAATGGTACTGTTCATTTCTTGATTTGTGAGATAATCCATGACCACTATGAATAGCAGCGGGCTGAGGACAGACCCTTGGTGCACTCCCACTTCAATTGGAAATTCTTTTGACATACCAGATGTGCATCTGATTTGTGTTTCCACATTTTTATACATATCTTGTATGGTAAGCACATATAATTCAGGGACGTTATGATATCTCAGTGCTGCCCATATCAGGCTTCGGGGTACTCTGTCAAATGCCTTCTCAAGGTCTATGAACACCATATGTAAGTCTTTTTTGGCATCTCTATATTTTTCAATAAGAATCCTGACTGTTTGGATTGCATCTACAGTAGATTTTCCCGACACGAAGCCGCGCTGGTCGTCGTGTATTTTCACAATATTTCTTATTCGTGTGTTAATTATCCTTTCATATATTTTCATAGTGTGGGACATCAATTTTATTCCTCTGTAATTATCACATTTTCTAGAGTCAGTGGTAGACCTGACTGAAATATTATAATCTAATATTGTAGCTTTGTTTATGATGATTTGCTTTATAAGGCAGGTACGTCATTTAGTTCCGTGGAGCACCTGGAAAGAATTGGTCTCCTATTCATCTCTGCAAGTTTTCGAGCAGTCACATGAAAACCAGGTGTTTGAAAAAAGTAAAATATTTTACATTTTGAATAGCAATGAGATTGCCACCTGTCCCGAGTGTCTTATTTTTTTTTGGAACGGAGAGACCGTCTTGCATATTTATTGTTTGTGGTTGGTCTGTTGGGTACGCCACTTGTGTGATGTATAGTAGTAGTATTATTTACGTATTATTGAGATGTAAATCTGTTTCTAAAGCTTCCACCACTACTTTGCTGATACTTTTTTTGTGTTTTTTAAAATTCTCAATGACTTTATATCTCATATTTTCCCATTTGTACAGTTCTTTATATATGTCCCTTAGATTTGTTATAATACCGTGACTGTTGACAAATTCAATGGCAACCTCGAATATCGCAGGCCACCTAGCGCTGATACAAAACCTCAGCCATCTAGTTCTGATTAGGAAGTTATCTTGTTCCTTCATTCTATACACTTTTGTAAGAGTTTTCACCATAATAATGCTCGGTTGCTTATTTAAGTCCATCAAAATGTTAAAAAACAATATCATTTGTTTTGGTGAGAAAAATTTGAATCCAGTGTAGAAAGATGTCTTGGTCCAACGATGTGCCAAATCTAAGTATGGTTTATACAGTGTTGAATCGAAGCTAAAAAATAGACAGAATAAAAAAATGAAAAACCTCCTTTAATTTGGTTATTAGGTATTGCAGTATGAATAATATTAACAAAGAGCTTAATAAACCTCACCTGGGTGTTATGAAGGGCATCCCAGGTATGTAAAGTCACCCATCCCAATCTACTTCACTCACTTTAGGGTTGTCCTTGAAGTACCCAATGAAATATGTTTTGAAGTCATTTGTGTTTAAGGACTTATATTTTAATTCATTGATATAGGAACGAAGAAATGGATCGAACACAGCTGTAATGAAGGAATTAACATAGGTACTCATATAAGATTTGAATGAACATAAAATATTTGCAGCATAAAGGAGATGATTCTTAGAACCACGTCTCGAATTTAATTTCAGATTCACCAACACCCTTCAGATGGATGCTCCATTAAACGGCACCGAATAAATCATCCAACATACATACATACCCGTATTTTATTATCTTTACACTTACATATATGTAGCTGGTATCTGTTAAACAAACTAAAAGATGATAAAGAGTCACTACCTGTTCCTCCCACTATATCCTCCAGATATCTCAAGAAAATGGAACCCTTTTTGTACATTATACTGTTGATATCATCGTTAGGATTGATTCCCCTTAGATCCACAACTAATTTTGTTTGAGGATTGTCTTTCCCCATTTCATCAATCTACAAACACAACAATATTATTATCATGTCACCAATATAAGGTAAGTGTTAAGAATATTTATTATTTTTTTATTGTTTTACTAGATTTGGGCACAACGCATACATGACACAACCAATCAGACCACATCAAGATGTCTGATATTATTTAAACTTTTACATATTGATCTTTAGATCATTACGATCGATCTATGCAATTTCATAAAAATAATTTTAATATATAGGTAGGTACGTATAATTGTCATCTAAATGAAAAACCATTAGTTTGTGTTACTTCTAGTTAATTTAAAAAATGTTATATCACAACTTCAAATAATTCAAAGTTTCCAATAATTTACTTTCTCATTTTCATTTATAGAAGTTGTGACGTCACATTTTTGGTACGAATGAAGGAAAGTAAACTGACATTCGTATTTCTTGGGTGTTTATATAAAAAAAATTGTGATACAAAAGCAAATAGCTTACAAGGTGTTTAAGGTTAGATAAATCTAAGATAGTGTTATATATATATATAAACACTATATGCAAGTCTCTGCCAGACTGTACGCAGTGAAATGGAGTAAAACATTCATCTTATATATATATATGGACAATTTGTAAAGCACCGTTTACTCATAACATGACCTCAAGGGCACTGTATATCGTATCCATTACCCGAAACTCCCAGCAAAAAGGTGTGTCTTCAGCCCTCTTTTAAAACTCTCTCCATTCACCTCCTCTCGCAGACACAGAGGCAGCTTGTTCCAACATTGTTAATGTACCTGTTATTCATATTAACACCATCGTCTCCTAGGAATTCACCAGTGATCTTCTTCTCCGCAAAAACAGCAAATCCTTCATTCAGCCAGATGTCTTCGAAAGTTTTTATTGTCACCAGATTGCCAAACCAGCTGTGAACAATCTCATGGAGGAAAATATCCAACATGGAACGATCATGGGTCTGTGAACATTCCGTATACAAAAAATAATGACATTGATCACATAGAGGAAGGCTGAACATGCCTCTCAGCCAAAAAACTAAATACACATCAAATAATTGGTAAAATACATCAAAAGATTGACAGTTTCCTCTAGAAATGTATTGATTGAGTCGACGTTAATTTTGTAAAACTCCATTATATTGATATAACGAAAACAAAATTGTTTTTAGTTTTACTGTTTTATTTGTTAAATAAGTTACCAGGTTTCGTAATAAGTTACCTATGAGGTCATTGTCAAGAGTTTGACAATGACCTCATAGGTCGAAACCTGGTAACATATTTAACAAATAAAACAGTAAAACTAAAAATAATTTTGTTTTCGATTAGTAACTTACAAGAGTATCAGCTGAGACAAAGTTTAGCATGGGATTCTCCATGCCACCGAATGGATAAGAGTGCGGCAGTACCAATATGTCACAGATCTCCCACACATAAGGGCCAAATAATTTCTCAGCTCTTGAAAGTAACACATCGATATCAGCAAACTCGAATACACATTTTTCCATATATTCCTTTTCAGTCCATATAGTTGTCCTATCGATAGGTAATTATACAGTATTCTTATTGTATGGTATCTACAGTGTTATGTAATAATTTGATATTACATAATACTGTACGTACCATACAATAAGAATATTTTAAGTAATGTATTTTAAAATAGCTGTAAATAACAAAGTGACTTCAAATTAAATGTAACAGATGTACCTATATATAATTATGTATTTAATACTATAATAGTAAGTATGTATCATCACGTTAGTATCCATATTAGACACTTGTCTTGGTTTCTTGACAACATTATAACATTTTTTTGAAGATAGAGACCAGAGACCTACATATGCAAAAGAGATGTCAATGTGTTTGTACCAATACAATCATACAGAACATTTCTATAAGACAGGTGTGAGAAACTGAGATATCAAACTTCTATTTCTCAAACCTCTCTCTTTACCCCAGAAAACCCGATTTTAAATTCTAAAGTTTTTATGCTGGAAGAACCTTTTTTTAATCTCTCCTTTTGACTTTCAAAAAAAAAATTCAAACTATTATATTACTAATATTTGGTTCCTTCCACTGAGAAATTCGCCAACCCCTGGCATAAGGAATTGCATGATTATTTATATTTAATGTTCCCACCTTCATTGCCTGTAAAACAATTTGTATGTTTCCATGAGGCTTTCAGATTAGAATTAATCAAGATGTAACTCAGGTGGGGGTGGCACTTGTGTCATCTCAACTAGAAGTTTGACATTGTATCAAAGTCACAAATTCATCAATCCTTTCAGCATTGTGATGCATTGTCTTATCAAATCACCCCTCAACGATCTTCCTAAGAGTACAGAGCAGAAACCAGCCTACATTCAAAGCGTTAATTGAGTTAACTCTTCTTACAATATTCTAATAGGAATGGTGCCTATGTATACTGCGGAAATAGATTGTCCAACAAGAAATCTCATGGACGAAAGAATTATGTTGTTTTGTGTTCAGTGAATGTTCAGTGATTGTTGGTTTGAAAAAGATGTGTATTGTACGAGAGATAAATGTATTTGTTCACCTGGCCTTGAGTATGACGTCGGATCTACTGCACCCAGTTGATTCATTGCATAATATGCTCTTGTGATGTTCTGTACCTATAATATTATATGACTTGGACTATAGTTTACTATTTCATGTGTGGATCATAGCTCCATCTGCTACATCTGCTACAACTCTTTGCTGTCAACTGTTACTTTCCAAGGACTCACATGCAATTGTTTTTTGTTTATACATTCATATGATTATAATACATTATGCCTATTATTTTGATTAGAACATTGCAATATGACAATTACATGACAAGATAACATGAATTGGAAATGTACGAAACATGTACATGTGTAATAAATTACCTACATTTAAATGTTGAAAATTTCATATCTAAGAACACATCCTCGGCAAAACTATAAGTCCAAATTTTTTTTAATAATGCCCTTAACTCGTTGCCGAGTATTGTATTAAGATGAGTGGTTTTGATCCTGTTGTCGGTGCCATTTGAAATGGCTGTATAGTCCAATCCTTGACAGGCATAGTTTGCCACATTCGAAACGAGGCTGTTCCACATTTACAATGGCCCTGCGACGGCCAGCATTATGAGGTCCGCTGTAATTGCGAACACCATTCCTCCAACTAGTGCTTCCCTGTCCTGGGTGGCGTGAAATAACTCCCCTCAGCTCTGACGTTGGTCCATTTTTGGATGTTTCGAAACCAGAAGTCGACCCCGTTGTGGCCCTCAATCTTCCTCTTTATGATGAGCTGAAGTATGACGCATTCATTACTTCTCATTACATGACCAAAATATGAAATTTTACAGAGTTTGACAGTTGTGAATAGTTCTATATTTGCATTGGTTCTATGTAATACAAATATGTGTATAAGTGGTATAGGATCTATGAGATTTTCAGATTTAATATAATGTATTAATAGGGTTCAAGGATTAAGAAAGGGAGATGAAAAGTGAGTAAGGCATACATAAAAATATTATCGTAATTTAATATATAATAGTTTAATTTATTGTTTGTACATATTCCATAGAAATATAAAAAACTAGTTACGATTTTCTTATATAAAATAAATAATTCGCTCATGATGGATATTAAACATCAGTATCAAATTCACAATGATAAAATAAATTGAAAACAAAATGTGCTTAAATATAATTATTTTCTAATTAAACATAACTAATTTATTACAAATAATAACCGATAAGTCTTTTATTTATTTATTTAATTCTAATATAAATAAATTAATGAAACAATCAGTGATTTTAATATGCTGGAAGAATTAGCTCACCTTTGTACAACATGTATTTTTAAGATTATTCTTCATTTAATTTGTTCAATACATAGTCGCAATATCAAAACTCATATTAACATCCTACTTTCAAAAGTTAATAAAACAAAATTCTAATATTCTGGGACATTCAAAACCTTGATAAAATTCTAATGTCAAGGTTTTGAGGCATTTTCACGGATGATCAAAAGCACAAACATGTAATAAAAAAATATATTAAATATTTTGTTCAGGGAATTGTACTACTACTACTACTACTATACCATCACGGCATATCCCACAAGTGGGGTAGCCAGCAGACCAGCTGCATATAAAACATGCAAGCTGTCTTCTCCGTGCCAATATAAAATTAAGACATTCAGGATGGGTGGCAAACCTCATCGCCGAATTTAAGATGTAAAATGTCTTATTTTTTCGAACACCTGCCTTTTACAGGACACTCGAAAACTTATGGAGAAGAGTGGGAGACCAATTCTTTACCGGGTGCTCCACGGGATATTGTAAAAATGTCACATTTTACATGTCACTAGCTTAAAAAACTGGAAAAAGAGTTTTTTGGTTAATGTAACTGAACAATGCACAACAAGTGAGTTAAATAATAATAAATTTTTATACAATATGTGTATATAATGTGTGAGTGAGGGTGTGTGTGTATGTGTGAGAGACAGTGAATAAGTGTGTGTTTGTATTCCCATTATGTTAACCCTCCTTTACATGAGACTTTTCTCTTTACACGAGTCTATGTATTGTTAAATCTATATTTCTTTTTATGTTCAGTAAAATAAATGAATAAAATATAAATTGAATTATAAATCCTATAACTGGTGCATGGTGAGTAATAAAATAAATAAATAAATAAATTAGACAACCATTTCTCATAAGAATAATAGCACAACATATTATATTGTATAGGGGTGTATTGCGTTACATTAGTCCCTCCCTATGGCGTGTGTAGATGGGGGGGCGTCCACTCGGACTAAGGTCTCAGCCACACAAAAGTAGCCAAGATAGGAGACTGTCTTGGGTGTGGTATCATAGTGGTAATGTCCCCCCTCGTTGTGGTGACTGAATGTGTGGAAGTGTTGCACTCGCAGATCTAAATCCTGCAACACAAACATATTTAGCTTTTATACTCAACAAACTTTGATAATGCAACATACTAATTAAGAATAAGTTTGCTAAATTAGCAGTGTCATGCTACTCAACATGGCTAATTTAACAAATTGAAATTGTGTTTAATGTAATAAGTGACAATGACGATATTATGGATGAATTCATCGTCCATAATATCCTCATTGCATATTCAAAAAGGGGTATGTGAATTTATAAAATAATGTTTTGACATTTCTAGAATAAACTGCTTATAATGACAAAACTAATTAATAAAGTGATTCATAGTATCAAATATTAAAATTCAATACTAAGAATAATATCACATTCCAATAAAAAGTCCAAACAACAATTTTAATGCCCTAATGAACAGTTTTTAAAGAGTATACCTAAATGAAAATGTTGGCACATACCTTTTTATGACTACGCAATGACAATATAATTAATATTATATAACATTTAAAAATCCATAGCTTAATTTTGCTCTGGTTTGCAGATTGCATGTGGCTGATTTTGACATAATCATGAATTAATTTACCCTTCAATATTTCTTTCAAATGAATAGAGCAGAAACTATCCTCCATTGAGAATGTCTGAGGGTCAACTGAGTCACCTCTTTATTTCAACATTATACAAAAATTGTGATACAAATGAAAATTTAGTGCTTAGTACATTACTACTCATATTATTATCATGCTGAATCTCTAAGTATTTTTCCGAGTATGGTTTAATGAAATTAGAAGAGTGAGTATAATATACTTACAGGGTCGTGTGATACAAGAGTGCCAACATTAATGAGAGGAGCTGACATGTCAAAGTAGTGTAGCCACTCGTTTACATCCTTGTCACTGGAGAGAGGTGTGGTGGAGAAGTCTGGCATGATGTGTTCCTTGGATTTGCCTTCCTTCAAGAGGAATGTGCCTCCCAGGCCCACAGGATTCTCCTTGTAATGAGCCTGTAAGGTCTTTCTTATGGCGGAGATAAAGTTTTCTCTTCCTGTTCTTTTAGCACATTCCACTTTCAAAACCTACAACAAATACACCAGAACATATTATTATTATAAATATGTTATTACTGTATTAATATAATACAACACAATAAGAAACACAAATAATTTAACCAAGTAGGCAGAAGGTACAATAATATAACATTTTGTTAGTGAAATTGCATACCATTTAGGAGTAAAAATTCAAATAAAAGAAACATTTTAAACTACTTTGATTTCTTATATGGCAATGACAAAACTTCTGAATTTGGAAAGATTGTATACTTTTCATGAAAATATCATTGCTTATGTAAATAACCATAGCTGGACACTGTTAAATAAAACTTTCTAACAAAAAATGTAACTTCGTTACTAGTTGATTTTTTTGAAAATGTAACACGAAGTGTCTGGTATTTCATATTCTTTGCTCACCTCGCAAGGGATGCTGTGTCGGAAGGTAAAGAAATATGTTGAACATTATTTACCTTATCAGTGGTGCCCTTGCTGATGAAAAGGTTGGCCATTAGAGCGCACCTGTGCTCATCAGGAGGTAGTATCTCCAGTTTACACGTGCCCTGCCCTTTAGGTGCCCCCAGAGGCTCCACACTAGCCACACGGGATTGCTGATTCACTACACCATCTACTATTGATAAGTTTGTAATTCCCTGCAACAGACAATACATAATATACATTTATTTCACTCATCACATTGTTTTAATTCCATTCCAGGTTAGTTGGAAGATATTGCAATCTAGAGATAAACTCATCCTCTGTACACTGATGTGTATAACTGATAATTTCATGATTCTTTTTATTGATTTATAATATTATAAACAATAAACAGTGAAGATTGACTACCTCTCTTTTCCTGTAAAACGCAGGTGTTAAAAGAATTAAGACATTTTACATCTCATATTCAGCAGTGAGGTTTGCCAACCATCCTAAGTGTCGTAATTTTTGTTGGCACAGAGAGGACAGTTGACATGATCATTGCATGCGGCTGATCTGCTGGCTAGCCCACTTGTGGGATATGCCGTGATAGTACTAGTAGTGGTAAAGGAGGTAATTGGAGAATACGGTACTTTGAGATTCTTTTGTAAATTTGATCAAAGATTCCAGTTTATCTTATTAATATCTCTACAGGTCTTGTGATGCTTTTGGAAAAGACACACTCCAGGTACCAAAAATCTACATACGACTTGCGAGCAACGATTTGTGGATCCTTGCACTAGAAGTTATTGTATAGATAGTTACATATAACATATCTATATATAAATATATTTGTTACCTCACAGTTATGTCCAATGTGAGGCCACGGTCCTGCACTGGGACCTATAGCATACACAGGATTGATTCCTGCCAGACTACATATATCTGGTACATTGTATATCTTCTCCCTATTCACTAGGGGCAATAAATACGGGGGACCTCCAACATCAAATATCTGGGGGCTCCCTCCCAACCCTGTAACAAATAATAATAACCATGATAATCTATTCCTAAAATGAGTCGCTTTGTAGAAAACTACCTAATGGAGCATTTTAGAATTAACAATATTAACAATGAAACATTAAACTCAAATAAAAACTTGAGAGTTGTGACATTATGACATTGAATAAATTACAAGTTTTGAATAATTATACTAATGGTGCTTACACATTCTCATATGTTTACAGTTTATCAAATATTCATCTCACAGTAGGTGATCAGAAAATGTGAAACTATCAATTATCAAATTAATGTCACAAGTCACTTATTAAAAAGATGAATCAAAAACTTTGCTTACCTTTGCAAACCAATGTGAAGGGAGGCTGTGTGAGATCTGGACATTCTACAACCTCTACATTAACTTCTTCAAAATTCTTCTGAAGTCCTTCGGAGAGAACTAAGTGGAAAAATACAAACAAAAAAATATTAATTCATTTATTATTACAATAACTATACCATACTCTCACACGGTATCCTGAGAGGGGGAGGCAGAGAGGACTTTAGGCCAATTTGATCTATTATTGCTTACTTCTTTCACTTCCTGTATATTCATAAAATGTCTCATACATGAACACTAATTACTCCTACTCAACATGCAGTCGTCCTTGAGAATTCTTGGACATCAATGCCTTCTTACACTCCTTTTTCCACATAAATACATTTTATATTTATACATAGTTTATAACTATTTAGTAAAATACTTTCACTTTATTTGTCACTACGTCATCAATACTGTATAACGAAATTTATTCACATTCACCCTAGTGACTACAACATCACCTCCATCTCGAAAAAGTATTTCTCTTGTGCCAGCAGGGCCAGGTGAAAGAATGCAATTTTCACAAATATATTATTATGTACTTCAGAATCTCACCTTCAACTATTTCATTCATATCAGGCTGGTGGAGAGGTTTCTTAATGAAAGGGGCCTTTGTCAGGTCCACATTGTGATGCTGAACTTTCTGATCTGACGACATTGCTTCTGTCCAACTCGAGTTGTCCTTTCAATGCTATGACATGAAAAATTTGTTTTACAGATAACATCCAACTCGCAAAATTAATTTAATTATAGCAAACTAGTATGGTATACAATACAATTAATTAAACACTTAATCATCAATATGCAATATAAAACGTCTCGCGACTTCTGCCACATTTATTAAAAAAATATCAACAAAAAAACCGAAACACGAAAAGAAAACTCGTGAGCTGTCACCTGTCAAACTCGACAATTATTATCTTGCATTTCTTTCACTCCTACGTGACTCCCGGACATCTCTCTCACTCCCACACCACACACTGAAAATCAACAGGTGATTAACAAAATCGTAATTAAATTTTAGTGCATAAATTCGAAAAGATATTATATTGTAAAAAATATTTTTAATCTGCTATCAAATCTAGTTATTATTGTTGTGTTAAATTTCGTTATGCGTAAGATAAACATGTTACGTTGCACATAAATACGTTCTCGAAAAAGTACATATTTATGTATATATAATCATGTTACCTATATCTTAAATAGATACCTACTTGCGTGGTCAGAATAGAAAACTTTATGAAAATGTAGATTATATTACACTATTATAAAGTTTAAAAAGTTGTCTTGAAAAGTTAACTCTAAAATATAAGCAGAATAATAAATTATTATATGGAGTGAGAACCTGCTATCAATGTTATATACTTACCTATATTTATTTATTATGTACCTACTTACGAAAGTAAATACAAAATATTGTCAAGGGCGTTTTACACCAGGTTATAACACCACTTCAGAAGACATAATATTATTTTGCATTTAATATTCATTTAAGGTTATGATGAAAAATATTTAGAAAAACCTAAAAATTTTCATGTAGGGAGCTATGGTAACAGTTTGATTCCAATAAGAAAAGATAGAATTTTTAAATAATTTCGAAAAGAATTAAAATAATGATTTAATATGAATGTAATACTATTAATTTCTAGTTTGCAATTCATGCATTTATGTGATTATTAGTAGGTAAGAGATTTATACCAAAGAGCAAAGTAAGATAGTAGAGATAATATAAATATTGCTTTACACAAGATATATGCCTGAGGCAATCTTTTTTTAGGGTTAAACCTAATTCTTTTATGAAGTTAGGGTCTTCCAACTGCAAAAGTCAATGTGGCCGAATGTCAATATGGCTATAATGTCATATCAATACTAAGGTATACCTAATTCCACAAAATACAATAGTCTGATTTTAGCCCTATTAGCTGTTGTAATCTTTGCATTATTACTTGCCCTTTGATTTATACATTATGACTATATTTCATTTAATTTCTATAACAAGATTAGTAATAAATAAAATAATATATCTTACCAAACTAGAATGAACCTAACTAATATGATATGTATAATCAAACTGTAATCACTATATAACTAACTGATAACTAATATCATTGTGTACTGTAATTAAATAATTAATAATGCACCACCCGCCACTGTATTGTGATACACTGTGATGATAGATAACACAGCCAACCTGCTATAATGTAACTGTAATACTGAGAATACTATTCCCCTGTGGTGTGGCTCATTGTGATATATTATCACTGTATGTAGTGTGTTATCTAATAACTAACAGGATTGGTATCATCAGTATTATGTATATAATTATATAGCTACTACTATTATATTACACATAACAGCTACTGTGTTAAGTGTTAATATTAATTATTATAGTTGTGATGGTTATTATTCTCTTAAGAGAAGAACAAATAATAAATTTATTTAAACAATCTCATAATATATAGTACCTAACTGTTATTAAATTAATTATGTAACTGTTGGCTTATTTAAATATTTTCTTTGTGCTGGTCCAAGAAAATGTAATACTAAAGAATAACCAATGATTCTATTCCAATTTTTTGAGTCATAAGTTCTGAAAAGAATTTAGCAATATTGACATTTGCAGTCTATTATGACTAACTTCATGGTAGTAATATGAGTAAAAAAATTGTCTCAGCTATTGCAACTAAACCAATGGAGATAGCGTCTCTACTGTATTAGTTGCTTGTTGTCGAGATATGGTGACATGTAGGCACATGCACTATATGGCATATAGAGGACACTGAGTTATGTAAGAAATACAAATATGCAGTTTAATCATCATGTCACATCACACACACACACAAACATAAATATAATGCACACTCACATATATCTTATCTCAAACACTCGAGACACCTCTTACATGTGTAGGTAAAAATATCATATCTGTATACAGCTGCACTATCCAATGCTATTAAAAATATTTCTACAACAAATATATTTAAGTAAATACCTACACTTGCAACCTACAACTCAACATAAATCCTATTTAAGATGTATTCATGTCACGTGACGTGCAATATTTATTTATCAACTGTTGCTTAACTGCACACTTTTATATGATACGTGGTACTCTTGAAGAAAGACGTTTTATTAGTATTTTTAAAAGCATCAGTTAACCGTTTTAAGATACTAAATTACGATATATTTATTTATTTATTGTTTACTGTACATTGATTACAAGCAATTTTACACAAAAAAACATGACAATATCCAATACAATCAATATGTAATGAGTGAGTTTATCGTAAAGGTGTGATTTCTTTCAGCTAACTCAATTTCATTTCAATTTTAAATAAACAATTCTAATTTAAAACTCACAACAGTATTTGGTATATCCACAAAGCAAGAAATGGCCAACATGTGAAGATGGAAAGGGAAAAGAAACACAACTGCATTATAAAAGAAATAAATATTTTATTTTTAAATATAATAAACAAATGTCATCTGACAGTTAACAACAATTCAAACGAACAGTCAATATAAACATTCGAAATAACAAAGGAAAATACAATAAAATATTACATAATCTAAGAGACCCCATCCACTAAACTTTTCACTAATAAAGTTGTTTTTATCTATTGTCAAGTTTTGTACGCCAACAACTAGAAAAAATTCAAACTGTTTTTTTTTTGCTTATCATATTATGTAAATCCTACACTCAGCAAAGACATTCACCAATATGCTGATCAATAGAAAATAAACAAGTCCTGCTTCTATAAGAGAGCTTTTGATGTCACAAGACTGGTCATCTAGAACTGACTACCCGAGGACCTTCGTAAAAACCAATCAATAACAATGTTCAAGAACAAATTGAAGACATCACATTTCTAACATAAGTTTCCCCGCATCCTTGAGAAGGATACTCCATCAAACGGCACCAAATAAATCATCCAATATACACACACATACATAAAAGTGAAAAATTTAATATTTTTATTTCAAAATCACTAATTTGTGGTTGTGTTTGACTGCTATAATGCCTCAAAACTTTCACACTCGTATTTCAAAATATTAAAATTTCTAATTGTTATTTTATAGAATCCAATAAAAACTTGGTATATTAGTATGAGTGTCACCTCTATTGATATTGATTTTCATAGTAGGTATGTTTTTATAATAATGTTAGTTTTACTTGAATAGTTTTACAAGTCAAGAAGTTACATTGTAAGGTTCTGAATAATGCAAATAAAATATTAATATAATTAACTTGATTAGAATATATTTGTGAAACTCCAACCTAAACAATTAGCATATTTCATTCCAAGTTACATAATAAAAGTATTCTTTACAATAACTAAACTTCTTAAGTAACATTATAGGTGACATTATAACCTACAATATATTTATATAAAAACAGAATAAATCAAAATTAGTTCAACTTTTGTAGACGAAGATCACCTAGTTCAATAATACGATAAACCAAAAATCTCTTGTTTCAAAAGTCTCTAGTGGCTGATATATTGTTCCAGGCGATTGTGCGTAAATTAAAGCAGTACGCCAAATAAAAGCCTATATAACAAAAATATTTATAAGATATAACACATAGACCCTTATTTGAGGTATTATTTTAAATTTTGAAACAATATTTTAGTAGATGAGTCCAGATTATTATTATTATAAAACATATTATTTAGGAACTTGTGAGCAGAGATGCCTATAAAATACATAACATGTAACCCTCTGTCACATGACACATGCTATAAAAGATATATTACAAACTAAGTTTACATTAAGAATCCACCAAATACAACTTTTTGTGATCATTTCCCAGATGAATGTCAAAAGGAAGACAATATAATATTATGAGAAGCTGAGAGCTGCGCAAATGTTTCTTCATCTTTCTTTTCACATCATTTGGCTACAAAGTTGTATTTAGTGGTGAGTCTAGGTATAAACCCGAATGTGACAGAGGCACAATATCAAAGCTCACCAACTCCATTCAGATTAACACTAATTTTAGTTTCTCTATTTCAATACTGCTTGGTTCAATTTATTACATGACTTTTTTATTCATCAGTTACTCTATTTTAGTTTCAATAAGAGTGTTACGTAATGTTATTATTACTCATGAACTCATTGAAAGAAAAAATCAGTTAGCCTACACCCTGTGCTCCCGAGAGGAATGTAACAGAGAGAAAAAAAATATACACTGTTCTTTACAGAATATCCAGCAGTTATGTCACAGAGTCTGTGTTGTGATCTTTGATATTGTTTGTCCCTGATACACATTCTAGGATAATTTAAACAGATTCAGTCCTTGCACTCTAGCAAATAATTAAGATACATACATTACACATACATACATGTCTCACGCACACACACACACACATATATCTCTATCTACTATATTACATTTTGTTATTACATTGTGATAATCTTGTGGCTGTTCTGTTCAAAATTTATTATAGACTAATTAAATATTTATACAAAGCGGCTAAATACTTTCAAATGTATAGCAGCACTAACCTGTATAGTATAATTGTTAAAGTGGAGTATCTTGGCAGTGTGAACTGAATCTGAACCCTTTCATTTACAAGTTTAGATAAATGTCTACTATTGTGTTGACATTTTCATTTCATAGCTGAGTAAACTACAATTGTATTTAATTAAAAGTAATATTATCTATTATTAGTTGCCAGGTGAAACAGTCTTTAGGGAATGAATGGGAACATTATCAACAGAAACATGTTAATCTTATATAAAATAATTATATACCTAGGTGGATACACTACATGTAGAATATTTTTTTTCAAAGACAATAAATACAGAACTAAAAATGTGTTAAGATAATCACTTTGTTCGGAGTAAAATAATTTCACAATGAACAAAATAAAGGAAATTAGGTAACTTCATAATTTCCATGTTTAAATTTACTGTATTTTTGATAGTGATGTGAGTAGAGAAAATTCTCCGAGAATTTCTCCTCTGATGGAAAAGAAATTTCTCTATGATTTTTTTCCATGGGGATTCCCCTTTTATTTATTGATTTGGCAGTAACGCGGCGGGATTCCTCTACAAAATATATGAAAAAATATCCGGTACTGACATCACTACCTGGCAGTTCTTCACAGGCGGTGACTAGAATAGTGCAAGATGGGCAAGAAGGAATTTATATTTAGATATTTTGTCGAAGAAACGGCAGGAAGCAAGCCACAACAATACAAGTGCAAGTTTTGTGGTGCCAAGTATGTAAAAAAATGTAACAAGACAGGCCAATCATCTTGTAAAAAGTCCAAACAACAATTCTCCTCTGATGGAAGAGAAATTTCTCTCCATAATATTTCTTAGTGGTATTATGACCCTTCTCCCAGAACACTTCGCAGCCAACCTGATTTTCTAAGTATATTCTTTTTACATATTTACATTTATTCACGGCCAAAGCCTTTTACATGTAAAACCCCTGTATACTTACAATACAAGTATACAAAGGTACGATCACTTTAAAGAAAGAAACATTTCATGATTACATTTTTTTTTGAACATTGTAAAAATGATCAATAAAAAATATATTTGACTCAAAATATACCATAATTAATTGTAGCAATATTGGTGATAAAAGTTATTGATTGATTGAATAAAGTACTGATTTATTATTATTATACTGTTAAATAAAAAAAATAAAAAATTCTCTACTTCGAGAAATTTCTCGGTAAATTTCTCCAAAAATTATTTCTTGAGAATTCCACAACACTAATTTTTGATCACATGACAACAAGTGAAACACATTTACTAATTTATACTATTCAACAGCTCTAATTAAATAAGGATTCACTCAGAAAATACCTACTTATTAAATTGTAAAAAAAAAACAATAGTGAAACAAAAGATGGAGGATGACAGTTCATATCCAACTCACTAAAATTGTAACATCTAAATAATATTATGTTATTACCCAGGAACATACCCAAAGGGTGACATTCTGTACAGAAGGTATTACTTTTCATCTTTCTTGTATAACAATGGTGTCCATAAAGGATATTTGTAAATATTTATTAGAATTCAACATATTAAAGTAAAGTTACTTAAGGTACAGTTCTGATCTAATAGAATAACTTCACAGGGTAAAAGTCTGACAGTGCATATTGTATTTTGAAATTTGGGTAAGTTAAAGAAAATGTTGACTACTCATTGAATAATTTTACAATAGTAAGTAATCAACAAAATATAAACAAATAACAAAATGAAGGACATACACATGAAACAAACTAATAAAGTGCCAATAAAGGGCATATTTATCACATCACTTGGACAATTTTCTCCAACCAACCCTTGATATTATCACAAAATAATTCTCTCACATTATATAAACAATATACAACAGCCATCACATCATTGTGACAACAAACAATGCATCATAATATTATATCTACCTACTGAGTACTTACACTACTACACAGCAAACATATTTATTAAAAACCATTAGTCGATTATATTTTCATCACTTTTTTATATTCAACGCGAGGTATTTGATTAAGTACATTAATATGTATAAAATCAATATTTTTCAAATGTAAGTCATTTTCTTAATTTGGTAATGTACAGTTGTAGCAAACCTTTAATATGATATAGAATTTGAATTTGAAAAGTATTTGAATTTGAATTAGAATACACATTAATTAACCAATCACAATGATTCAAAATTACAAACTATACCCATTCATATATGTATATCCAAATATAATCAATCAAAAAAAAAGAAAAGAGTTTTTCAACCTTTTTTCGAAGTTAAATATATGCATGTACATATGTGATATTGAGACTTTGTACAAGGCACTGCAGTATATATATGTTATACACTCTATACAATGATAAGCTAAGTAATCAAATATTATTAAGTCAATTATTATCATACAACATTTTATATAAATATGTTACATAATGTACAAATAAAAACAACCTTCGGTGTAACAACAAATCACCTGCTAACAAAACACTTACATGTGTGAAAAAAATACAACTACTACTTAACTACTTTTTCCAAAGAACAATACTGTAAATGTCCATGAGATTTCTCATTATTCAAAGGTTCAAAATACTTGGTAACAATTTCTAATTCACATTCGATGTACATAAAAGGTACCGCAGTTTATACCTACATAATTATACTCTGTGTCGGTTAGGTTGCCATATAGTATGATACAGGCAACACTTAATATAAGTAGGTACTTAATAATAATACTTTGGTGCTATTGGTAAACATGATTATATAACATTTGGTCTGAAAGAAATATTCAACATAATATTATAATTCGACTGCTCAGGACAAAGGCATCAAACCAAAATTTTGGCAAAAGTCGTTTTATGTTTTTTTTTGCTTATAACTTGATAGTTCCTGAATATTTTCTCTTCAATTTTTATGACATAATAAAAGAACTACATAACAATAAGATGGTAAAATAATAATGACAATAATTTTTGTCATTTTCTTTATCCCACAGTTTTTTTGCTTCTCGTATAAAATTTAACCGATGTGGTTTAAACCCTTTGTCCTGATCACAGTCGAATTATCCATCTAAAGGAGAAAATTAACGGACCTCAAATAACCTTTCAGTGGATGAAAGCCTGACAGTAGTATAAAACTTAGAGACAGAGAGATCGCGAGTTTGTATTTTGCTACAAAAACTATTATACTTTCATCAAACAAGCATATTATTTACCATGCCAAAAATATTGTAAATTTTTTTTGTGTTCATAGGTAAAATGTATTGTGTTCAAAAGACATTCATAAAATAAAAAAATAAATACACTTTCTTAATGTCCTTTATCTCTCACTTACTCGCCTATATACAGCATGATACGTATATTTCAAAATTGTGTCACTCTTTGCAATACGGGAATTGATCGCATATTGTGGCCATTCAGTTAGATGGTCCTGACAATACATTTGCACAAATATCGAAACATAACATCTTTTCTCCGAATCCAAACGCATATTTTGGCAACAAGTTGAATCTCGTTCTATATTTAAAAGCAGAAATTGAGTCTCTGCCCGACTGTTCACAATGTAATGGGGTAGAACCTACATATTTATAATAAAAAATGTAATGTCAAACATTACATATTTTTTGTTAAATAAATCCGCATATCCTGGCAACGGGTCGAATCTCCTACCATACGTAAAGGCAAGAGTCAAGTCTCTGCTCAACTGTATGCAGTGAAATGGAGTAAAAAAGTTATATACACCAATAATACTATAATAATTTATACTCACAAGATTAAATAACTTTCTACAAAGAATTTTAACAAAAGATATGATTATGAAACTAGAGTGAGTTTGTATAAAATCAACAATAATATTTCTATCTCAACTTCAGCAGTAGGTACCTATACAAAACTAAAATAAACATTTTAACATATTTACATTACAAATATATTTACAATAACAAGTGTGAATACTATATATTATAATACACCTAGGTATCACTATGTGTGAACAAATTTAAATTGCTACTAAATACTTTGAATTAAAATAGACTAAAAATAAAACACTGTATTACTTTCACTAACAACAATATTTGACTCGTAGGCATTTTTGCATCTATTATATCATTACGGCATATCCCACAAGTGGGGTAGACAGCAGACCAGCTGCACGTAATAAACATACAAGCTGTACTCTCTGTGTCAACAAAATTAAGATTTGTAATTTTTCTATTTCTGGTATTTAGTTTCTAATAAAAACTCACTGATGATGGGTGTCTACCCGAAAGGCCTTCCAAGTCAAATAATGATATGTAATACAGTGTTTCATTTTAGACCTACTTTAATTCTATTAAAATAAACTTTCACAACGTTATTCCAAGTGCTTTACAATCACTTTAGGGTTTATTCTAGGAATAAAGATGGCATACCCGAACAACTGAATAATAAGAGTTTTTGGGTAGATGGCGCTCTTGTAGCTGACTGAACCCAGACTTCTCCAATTTTTTAATTAAATATAATAGTTTATCGATTAAGTTTTTATTTATTTTTATTTTCCGAACAAAGTAAAGTGTTTTTTTATTTGATAGATTTGTTTTTTGTGTTTGTTTCTTGAAATTAAGTGATAAATTTTAATAAAGTTATATCTCATACCTAAATTTGTGACAATAAAAATAGTTTACATGATTTGTATTTTAAAAGTAATAAAAATAAATTAAAGTGACAAATAATATTGTGAATGCGCTCTTGAAGTGATTTCATTACAAAAATAGCGCAATATAAGTGATCCAATAATAATAATAATAATAAATAATATATTATATATAAAAACAAATTGCCATCAAAACATTTATTTCAATTCACATCTTCAAATATACACCCTGTATATTAGGGTGCTTCTTAAAATTGAAGTTTCGAAATATTAACGGGACACCCTGTTATTTTGTTCTCCTATATAAAAAAATAATTTACAATTTTTTTCAGATTTTTTAAGCATGGTTTAGGGGTCGCTACCGGATGTTGAATATTTAATAATTTGGTATTTCGTATAGGTAGGTATAATAATTTTATAAAAAATACATATACTTCAAATCACCACAAAGGTAAAGTGAAAACTATATCTCTGCGTACTAACTAAACTATATGCTGTCGTATAATATAGTGAAGAAGGGGGGCTAACAGCCCTCCCTCACCACCCGCTACCCGTAACATCAACCCTGGATCAACACTGAAATTCACATTCAGTGTCAAAAACACTTGCAAGTCGACCGCACGCACGATTTTTAGAGTTCGCGTATTTTTTTGTTATTTTTATACATACCATAATGGCATCTACAAGTAGTCGTGTAACATTTACTAGAAGTAAAACAGACGTGTGGTTAATTGGACAGATATCTCCAGTCCTAGTAGAAACGAAGCTTCCATCAATTAAAGAAGTCTTGAAATTATTTTTTTATTATAAAATAGAAGGAAAACAAAACAATAGTGTTTCAGCGGATTATACTACCAGAGATGTTATGATTGTATGGGAAAAAGCGAGCATACCCACTACGAAGAAACAACACGTAAAGGAGAAAATACTTAAATATTTCAAGCATTGGCAATATTTAAAAAAGAACAAAGAAAATACAGCAAAGCGGACTGTAACATTACAACTAAAAGAGACAAGATGGCAAATTGAAATAGAAGAACTTTTCGACATAGCTCATGCTAGGGCTTTGGAAATCATTAAAATCGAAGAAGACAAGAATTTTCTGTTAGCGCAAAGAAAGAATAGATCAGGGAAAATCGGAAATTTAGATAAGAAATACGCAAAAAAAATATCTGAAGCACAAGAAAAGGAAGAGCGCCTAAAAATTTTAAAAATGCGTGAGGAGGCAAGTGTGAAAATTTTAACTGAAAAATGCATTCTTGAATCTTCTTCTTCGTCTTTAATGGGCAGTAGCAGTGAGGAGGGCTCTACAATGTCGCCACAACCGGGACCTTCTTCTCGTGTATCTCCACCATTAAAACGCGCCAGAAAAAAATTATAGACGACCGGTTAGCTGTTAGTCTTGACGTCGCTAAGTTGAGTGATAGGAAAGCAGCTGTTGTTTTAACATCTGTGCTTAAAAGTGCCGGCTGTGACCCATCCAAATACAGCATAAACTCATCGTCTATTCGTCGCCAACGAATTCACCATAGAAAGAAAATAGCGCAATGTTTGAAGACGGAATTTAGGCCGGAAGTTCCCCTCACCGTTCACTGGGATGGGAAAATGATTGAAGACATTTCTGGTCATGAAGTTGTAGACAGAATGCCTATTTTAGTTTCGGGTCAGAGCGTTAATCAACTTCTTGCCGTGCCGAAATTAAGCCGAGGAACAGGAGAAGCAACTGCAGCAGCTGTTTTCGAAACAATATTATCTTGGGATTTGATTGAAAAGATTAAGTGCATGTGTTTTGATACAACGGCGTCCAACACAGGTCACAGAAATGGGGCTTGCGTTCTGTTGGAGCAAAAAATTGAAAAAGATCTACTCTGGCTTGCTTGTCGTCATCATATACTTGAAATAGTTCTCGAAGCAGTCGTGCTCTTAGCATTGAGCCCTTCCAGTGGACCTGATATTTTGATTTTTAAGCGATTTAGAAGCATTTGGATGAATATAAATCAGTTTTCACTGATAAATCGTTATCTAAAGATTTCAAAAGTATTTCAAATAAGATAATTACTTTTGCCAAAGAACAACTGACGGTGTATCAACCTAGAGACGACTACAAAGAACTTTTACAGCTTGTCATTTTATTTTTGGGAGGAAGGTTAGAGAAGCCTACATCATTTAAAGCTCCCGCAGGCTTACACCGGGCTCGGTGGATGGCCAAAGCAATTTATTCTTTGAAAATATTCTTATTCAGAGATCAATTCCAGATGTCCAAAAGAGAACAAAAGGGAATATTCGATATTTGCGTATTCACAGTTCGCGTCTATGTTAAATATTGGTTTGTAGCACCTTCTGGACCGTCTGCGCCGCGAAATGATTTGCAGCTTTTAAAAGATCTCAAACTGTACGAGGAAATCGATGAACAAATATCAAAAGCGAGCTTGAAAAAATTAATGGGTCAGTTGTGGTACTTATCAGAAGAACTTGTGGGCTTAGCCTTTTTCGACGACGAAGTGACATTACAAACTAAAAAGAAAATGGTAAAAGCGTTAAGCAATGAAGGATTAGAGGATTGTCCTAAACGAAAAACCTTAGAAAGCGATTTGATTATCAACAAAAACCTTGAAGATTTCGTGACAAGCAATACATACCGATTTTTCGAGTTAACTGGAATGTCATCTGAATTTTTGAAGACTGACGTGGAAACTTGGAGTAAGGATAACATTTACCGAGCCAATAAGGCTATAGTATACGGCATGCAAGTTGTTAATGACATTGCAGAAAGAGGAGTTGCACTTATGGAAGAGTACAACAAATTACATACCACCGATGAAAATCGGAAACAGTACCTGTTATTGATAGTAAAAGAATATCGGAAAAAGTGTCCTAACACGAAAAAATCATCACTTTCATTGTTTTAATTTATGTTTTCAATATTTTGTTAATCTTGAAATGGCTGTAGTATTTGATTATAAAAAAAAATACATAAAAAATTGATTGAAATTAATTTGTTTTTTTTTTATACTTATTAAATTTTTTTCTCGTGGTAGCGACCCCTAATTTTTGTTGAAAAATTCTGAAAAAAAATCGGCAGCGCTTATTTATAGCATAGAACAAAAAAATGGGGTGTCCCTTGAAAAATTCAAAAAAAAAATTTTTTCGGCCAAATAAGAAGCACCCTACTGTATATCCAATGGAGTATTATATATTCAGATCAGGGATGTCGCGAATATTCGCATCCGCATCCGTAAATGCGGAGCTTCCGCATGTATTTGGACATCTGCATCCGCATCTGCAATAATCAATGCGGATGATCATGTGGATGCGGATGTAAGACAAGTTGCGACAAGAAAGAAATTTGGCGGGGCTGGTCGCACTTGAAATTAACTAATGGGAACCAAAAAATTGGTGAGAAGATCAGACGCGTTTGTAGGCAGTGTTCTTAGTGAACAATTATTTAGTAGCGCGGGTCTAATTTATGAACCTTAGCGTAGCCGGCTTGAATCAGAGAAGGTGACAATATTATTTTTTATTGCGTATAATGCTCCTATTTTTAACTTCATTTATTAATTGTAATTAGTAAAAATGTTAATAATCACTATATCATTATTTTAATTCCTAATTCATATACTTTTTTCTAACATCTTAAACATCCGCATCCGATGTGAGCTTACAAAAATTCGGCATCCACAACATCCCTAATTCAGGTCCCAAGGGAGTGATTGAGTGTCAAATAATTTCTTAAAAGGCTAATAACTGTATCAGTTACCCTATGGAATAATTACTAATCCAATTACTTTTTTACCTGTCTAAATTACACCTCACTCATAAACAAAGATTATTTTTGTTCAGACTTTACATCACTTTATGCTTGGCTAAAACTTTGTGATAATAATAATATTAACATTTATACCATTTATAATACTGAATAGAAATTTAAGTGTATTATGCCTCGCTGAGCTCTGTCCCCTTGACCAAACGCTGAGGCGACCACTGCAATCAGCTTCCACCGCTGTCAACAAACTTGTAGAAGCCAACAGGGCAAACACTTCCAAATTCGCAGAGAGGAGCTTTAGCATTGTGGGGCCAATTGCCTGGAACCGATTACCAGCGGATTTAAGACAAAACCAACCCACTGCAACGTTCGGGAGTAAACTGAAAACATTGCTTTTCAAGAAAAGCCACTGCGCAAAATATAAATTGTCTTTATTATTATTATGTGCTTTAGAACAATTTTTTTTTATGAGTTAAGGTTTTCATTTAATCAGGATTAATTCTAATCCCAAGTTAGAGATATATAAATACGCATATCATTCACGGATCATACAATACGGATTGTACAATACTTGATCTGAGGTACGTATTGAGTTTATACATCACAGTTCACACCCCATTAGTCATAATCCATCTGGTCCTCCTGTAAGGTGTAGAGACTCTCATGATACATGGACTTAGCATAGTTGAGTTGGTGTGTGACCCACCGTGCCTGGTCTCCTGTGTCACACTGCACCTGTGGTCTACGCACGCCTCCTCCCCCACCGGCACCCTCTGCCCGCACCACTAGCTCTATGTAATGTTCCCCCACGGCACCACTCACTGCCTGGCAGGACACAATACTACTCAGGTGGCTCTCTATCACTATGTGCGGCTCACCTGAGGTACAGGTGAATATGCGTAAGTGTGTGGTGGATACCAACGCTCTAATATCATAAGGATGGGAGCGTATGGTGTCATATGCCAGGAAAGTCTCTGTGGGAGAGTGCGAGGGCTGCGTGATGGTGTGCAGCAGCTGACGTCCCACACTCTGGGAGCGGGAGTAGCGTGGAAGCAGACCTCCTGGGCCCAGGGGACATCGAGGAGGCCTCTGGCGCTCTGGTATCCATCTTTCACTGCTGAACAACACAAACAACATAAATATGTATTATCTTGACTAAATTTAGATACCTTTAAACAAAATTTCTGTATTAATAATATCTCCTTGACTCACCTCCTGCTGGTATCCCTGAGGGCTGCAGCTGTCTCCGCAGCCAGGTCCAGTACTCCCACCACAGGCTTGGTGAGGGTACCCACTAGTCCTTTTCCCACTCCAGCCAAGAACCCAGGGAAGCCTTGATGCTGCGCTCCCTCGTAGCTGTGTTTCACCAAGGAGGTCATGCCCCCGAGTAGTCCCAGACCCAGACCCCGCAAACCAGCTGCCAAGTGCCCCCCGGGACCCACTTCTCCTCCAGTCCCCACACCTCGGATACGTGCCCTGGTCTCTTCGTGGGCTTCATCCAATATAACACGCCCCAGGCCATCACCCAAAGATTCTTTGAAAACAAAACAAAGTGTTACAATCACTGGATGCCCCTTTATATTAACAAAACAATACACATATTAAAATAATGATAATGATGAGAGTCCAGGTTACTATACTGACCTGTTACTTTAGCTGCAGAGTTAGATATGCCATGTGTGACATTCTTAACCAGAGCTCCCACATTCCCCTCGTATATGAGACCAGACACTCCATCTGAGACATCCTGCACAAAGCCTAAAGGATTCCCCAGGAAGTCCACAGAGCCCAGGATGATGGCTGCCTGCCATTTCAGTTCCTGAAATGACATATTTTAGTATAAATATTTAATAAATTTACATAACAAAACATTTTTAAATAAATATTATCGCAGTGTAAATAAATAAAATTCATTTCAACTTACATCTTTATAATGTTTCAGTATTGCATGCCACAAAAATTGACTAGTTTCAAATGGATGCAACCTCACAAAAGGTTCTAGTTCAACACCAGCATCTTCAAATTTAATAAGTGTTACACCCAACTTCTTTTTCAGAGCAACAAGCTTAGGAGGTAATTTGCCAACAGTCTGCATGCTCAGTCTTATCTGAAATGCATCACACAAAGATGATAAGTAAATTGTGAAGAATGCAGCGGTATCAGAAGATAGTAATGGAGAAGTACAGGGAGCACATACCTGACTGGGTTGTAGCTTAAGTACTCTGAAGTAATATCTCTTGGCGTGCGCCGCTGTAACTTCTGTGAGGATCTTCTGAGCTTCAAAGTCTGCTTCATCAGGATCCTCATTATGTTGGAGTTGTGTTTGGGAAGCCAGACCAAGCCACTGGGCCAGAAGCAGCAAGAGACGCTCCTCCAGATGCAAGGATAGAGGCCGCAAGGTAACCAGCAGATGCTGAAAGATGTGGGCACGCTGTCGGGGTGAAGGAGGAGTGGTGCGTTCCACACTCACCTGCACAATGGGTAAAGCACCCACACCACCACTAGTGGAAGATGAGGACACACCACGGAGTCTAGTGGAGTGAAGCAGAACAGGACAAGGGGTCCCCAACAACTGAAACAGACAAGAATATGTGAGATAAGATTTTGATATGTGACATACTGTGAGTAGTAGAGACATCTGAGGATGTATGTAGCACTGTCTACCTTACCTGGTTATCATACTGCATGTCCTGTACTGAAAGGTTGAGGGCCTGGGTAGTGGGAGTCCACACAGTCTCTAGTAGTACCCCTTTGTGATGAGCATATACCAATTCTAGAGGAGGGGCTCGCTGTACTATAGATATCCCTACCCCTCTTACAGCCACTCGCACCTGCACCTCACCTCCACTGCTGCCTCCTGCCACTGTACCCTCTCCCCCTCTGCCCTCGCACCAATTCTCATCCTAACAACAGAGAGGTACTACATCATTACAAAGACTCACATAAGATCACACATCAAGTCATTGATAAATTTGAATAGTTTACCTTCAGCTTAGAGTCAATAATTCTCACAACTCTGGTAGGTCCATCTGTCTCCACTGTGACGTTGAGGAATCCAGAACCTGGCCTCAAGGTTTGGCTGGAGACCGCCTGCTCTATGGGGACTCCATTTGGTAGAATGTGGGGTCCTGGTGTACCGGGCATGCCTAACACAGCTCTAGCTCCTGGAATAATTATATTTCAGTATAAACACTCATTTCACTATTTAAATTTAAATAATTAAATTGAAGATTGAACGTAATATAGCTGAATACAACACACGCACCTTCTCTCAGTCCAAAGAATCCATCTTGCGGTTGCACACACATAGTACGATGAACACAGGTGAGGCGGCCATCTGGTGTGAAGTTCCATGTCTGAGTGGAAGCCCTGCGAGGATTTACTCGGCGGAGACAAAGTCCAACCATACTACCAGGTTGTACTGCACTGCCTTCAATGTCCAATACTAATGCATGTGGAGCAGATATGTCAGGAGGAGAGTTGGCTGGCTGAGGTGGAGAGCTGCCCTCGTGTAACAGGTGTCCCTGGGGGCTGCGGCGCCACAGCTGTGCTCTCTCTCCTTCCCTCCTCCTTCCTAACACCACTCTACCTCCTCCACTTCCTCCTACTGGTCCCCACGCACACAATACCAGTTGTAGAGACTCCACTCCTACACCAACACCAGCTTCCGCAGTCCTTCAAATACACAATATAAATATAATCACATAATCTTACATGTTACTTCCTAAAGAGCCATTCAGTTAAAGGTACTCACTTAAGATGTGTCCCTGTGAAGGCAATGTAAATGAAGTTCTGATAGGTGATGTTCTTTAAAGTATCCAATTTGTGTAGGTCTATAGTGGTGCCCGTCCCTCCAGGGGCCTTGATTCCCAGAGCACCTGCCCCACAAGCCTCCACCAGAGCCCAAGGCTTAGAGCTGTGAGCTTTCAGTAAATATTCTTCTTTGCAACCCACCTACAATACAAAATATATTTTGAGTGGAGATATGAGGAGAAAAGATTGAAATAGAACAATAAACAAGTGACAGAGACTAACTTGATGAAACTTTAGTGGTACTAAAGAGTAGTTATCCAGGCGAATAGGAGGAGGCATGGTGTCTGCATCAGTAAATACTATGAAGTATGTAGCGGCTTGCAGTACAACCTCTAAACGAAGGAAGAAGCATGTGGCATTGTTATCTCTAGAACAAACAACACGACACAACATTCAGTAAATAGTCAGATGTACTTGGAGAGCACTGTATGAAAACATTTTATGCAAAATAACAAACCTGACATTGATGTGTAAAGAGTGATTCATGTCAACGCGGAAGCCTCCCGACCAGGTGCAATTGGGCAGATCCAAGATCCTCACACATAGTAGCTGCTCCCTGTCAGGGCGAGGCCAGTGAAAAGGCATGGAGCATCCTGGGATGGCACTCACCTGTGTCATGGTAGCACCAGGATCATTCTGACAACAACAAAAAATGTGAATACTAATTCCGATTAGACTGGAACTAAATACAGTAAAGAGATAGTGTCTCTACATACCATAGTGGTTGCATAACATTTCTGGGCAAACTGCAAATGGAAGGAAGTGTTGTTATGGATCTGGAACCTTGGAGAGATTGTGCATATGTTGGTGTGCCTATAGCGGCCCTTGCCTGGCCTCACTGCTATTCCAACCAGGAGAGCACGTTCCCCACTGCCTCCTACCACTAGACGACGCACCATCACACCTGCACCCAGCCCAAATGGAGAACACCACTGAAATGACACACCTATTATAAGTAAAGACATCTAAGAATAAATATTATTTTTGCATTGGTTGAATTTTTTACCAGTGGCTGTCCATTTGGAATGACCCCTGCGCCTACTCTAGCCACCACAGTTGGACTTCCATCAGAATCTGCAAAGCTAAAAAGCAGTGGCGCCACCATCCTGGCTATTTCATGCTCCTCAAATTGCCCGGCAGTTTCGGCAGCCACTCCCTCTTGCCGGAATACAATGGGTACTCCAGTGCGATTAATTATCCAATACGGAGCTGATATTGACACCTGGAATGGACAGAGTACAGGTTAATTATTTAGGATTTAGATGTAAGGTTAAAGTATCTGTATGATGTGTGTATTGTTGATGTCATTATGTATACCTTGATGGTGTCACTCCTCTTGATTGAAACATAAGCATTTAGAGTGAGCTTCCTCTGTGTCATGTCAGAGAGGCGTAGCTTGCAGGAGAAAGAGGCTGTAGCAGTGGGAGGGATCACAATGCTACCAGCCCCAGGGAAACCCTCCATGTACAAGTTTATTTCTATATTCTTCTGAACATCCACCTGAACAAAAAAAATACATATTTAATTAGGTACTGAATGGGTGTAATAATATATTTACCAACAACTTCAATAAGGCGAGTATTGTGAGCGCTGAAAATTCACGGATACCATTGTGTAGCGTCCATTCTGCAATGCCATCTCCGATGGCTAAATAGGCCTATTCAAGATATGCACACTCTATCACACTTGGGGCATGGATTCTCTCCCGCAGGTTGATCTTGGTGTCCTCTGTTCTTTGGGTTGTATTTAAAATGAATCTCGTATGTAGGTGTTATGTTTACATTATTATAAGATTAACTTACTTGTGAGAGAGGAGCTGTCTGTCCAGGTGGTACTCTTCCTGTATCTGTGTGTCCTTGTGGCAGTATGAGTTTGTAGTTAATCTCCACAGGCAGCAGGTTGAGCAGGCGCACTGGAGGCTTCAGGATGAGCACATGACCCGGCTGAGGAAGGCCCCGCTCCAAAGGGAAGTGTTCTCGTTTCATGATGCAGCAAAACCTGACACAGATAAATATTAAACTTTCTCATTTCTTTTCATTACATTTTGCACAATGTTACTCTGTATAAATCTGGTTCCCAATCGATACGTCCCATTTATTTGGTGCTTGTGCACCTGCACGTTGTGCTCACATCCAGTTAAACAATAAAAAAATAGTAAATATTCTAAATATTTGTTGCTGACTCATCCAACAAGTGGCTGATAAAGTATTGAGCTTAATTGTTCCAGTGTCATTTAGATGATTGACTGGGCTCCATTTGAGATCTGAAATATGAGATTGCAAAGATACGGGGCAGCATTTCTCGCTTTAATGCGACCTTAAATCCTGTTTTTGCATGTGTGTGTCGTTATGGAGAAACATATCTCCAGGTACGGCACGAAATATGTGGCAGGCGCTGCCCTTTTAAAAAAAAAAAAAGATACAGTTTCTTCTGTGGTTTTCCCGATATGCAAGACATATGCATAGATGTATTAAATATAAGTGTTTTATCTTTAATAATTTATCATTATTGTTTATCATTATTACTGATGTTAATAAATAAATAAACTTCCACCAAGTACCTTGGATCTACAACACTGACTATAATGAGTGATTACCTGTATGAGGTTTGTGTGTTAGAGTGACAGCAGTGTGGCAGCTGTATAGTGTCCTCAGGGGCCTGGCGAGCTGCCAACCTCCAGTCCAGAGGCTGGGCACAGTACAGGTAACTACAGGAGTTACCACTGCCTACTGCCACAGGACGCACCCACATGGGTGTTGGGTTGTGGGACAGAGGCATGCACCATGTCTCCCCGCTCTGCACGCACACATTGCGAGACATGGACGCATTGGACCACGATGCTGCATAACATAATAATAAATAAACACTTTTTATACCGCATTAATAAATACTAAAAATGGTGAATTGGAATTAGTTTTTTGAAAAAGTTTGTAATAATTGTAAGCTAATAAAAAATATTAATAATAAGAAACTACTCACATGAAGATTTGATGGTGAGGTTGTCAGCTCTGACCTCGATTGTCTCTGGGAGATGATTGACAAGTTGGAGGGCAGAGCGTACTGTCACCAGTTTTCTGGCTGAGCCCTCCAGGCTCACACTGAACACCACACGAGCCTCTATGTCACTTGCCTGAAGTACATGCATTCATATTACTATAGTAAATATAACAATATAAATATAATTAATAATACCTACTATCTAAATTACAGAGGAGATACTAACAATATGTGTTGCCTGCCTGAAGAACACTCCCACTTTATCCACACAGACTGGCGGTATGGGCCCCCAGCCCTGGATGTGAACTGCCAACTGATGCAGGCGTAATTTGTGAGAGTCCCTATGGCGCTGCTTGCCCCTGGCTCCAAATGTAAAGGGGCAACTCTCCCCACTAGGCACTTCCAACCAGCCCCCACTGTCTGGTGTCAGCACCGGGGCATTCTCACTCACCCTGACAATACATATTACCATTAGTCTAGTAATCATAACCAAATTGACTCTTAGTTAAAAAAAGGTTAATACAAATTTTGATTTAATAAACTATTTCATTCTTACATATCGGGAGAGGTGATAATAGTAGTGAATGACAACTTGCAGCCTGTCTGGTTGAGGAGAGCAAAAGGGACAAAGGGAGATCTTCTCCTAGGTCCTGGGGGACTGGCTCTGGGAGCGTAGTAGTCCTGACTCCAGCTAGCCTTCACTACACCATACAATTCCACCAGGGAGCTAGTTATGTTTACATTCAATCTTTCTGTGGAGTTCACCTCTACCTGCAGCCTGTTCCTCTTTAAGTTCATACTCAGTCCATACTCCCATGAGGCCTCACATCTGGAATCAAACAAACTCTGCTATGTACAACCATTACAACATAACACATACACCATGCAGACACAATATAATAATATACCTCCATGGCTCTATGAATGGCTCCCATCCTGATAGGGCTCTGTTGTAGTAGTCACTGGTCAGCTTACATTGCAGTCTGCCTCCCCCAGGGGCGGCGTCCATATCAGAGGGAGGTAAGGGAACCACTGCAGCGGGGCTGGATAGTACCAGCGGAGGACTCAAAATGCTAGACGGAGGTGGAGGTCGCATGTCCTGCACTAGATGCATTTCACTCAAACTCACTTCTACAAGTGGCACATCGCAATCCCTGCAGTCGTCTATTACGCACATAGATATGCAGTCAGCCTTCACCTGCACACTGTGGAATGAGAACTGAGATTCCTGTTCTTCTGTGTGGACTTGATGTGGGACCAGTGGGAGATGTCGGGATGTGGCAGTACGAGGTGGAGTCTGTAGGGAGTGTTCGGCTAACAACAAGGCTGCCTGTTCCACGGTGTTACCACATCGTGCTAGAGCCCAGGATGCTTCACTTCGTGAGAAACCCATACCACACAGTTGCTGCAGACTGACTTCCTCCACCTGAAGGTTGGCAGGCATCACAGTTACCAGCTGCTCTTGTTCAGCCTGATGGTTGTAAGGCAGGGAGGAGTTGTCCTGAGCGGCGCGTCCACTCCTAGTCTGATGAGGCAGAGATTGAAACATCTTCAGAAGCATCCTCACATCATGATATGACAGTCTCACACTCAGCTGAGGAATTTGGACCTGCAACAAAATAACATGAATCATCATTATTATTATTTTTTATATAATATTTTTTATATGCAGCCAGCCTTCACCTGCACACTGTGGAATGAGAACTGAGATTCACACAAACAGCCATTTTCACGGTATAACTTGATCCTACAGTGATCAGCTTTTGCGTGTGCAATCACATAATAAATTCGCACAGTTTTCGTAACATATCAGTGTATGTTTACGTCAATTTTAATCGCATTCTCGCATTTAATATTCTGTGTTCCGTATCATGGTAGATCTTTCATAATAAGTGCATCAATAGCTCTAAATAATAACAACATGTGTCGCGTACTGATCTGTTTCTGAGAATTTTGTATTCGGTCCGAACGCTAGCCTAGCGACCAGCAGTGATAACAACACGTGTTCCCTTAGTATGTGTAACAAAGACGGCAACACAACACCACCCAGCTCCAGACACAGTGAAGACAGAAACAACAACACCACTTCATCTCTCTGTATGAAATAACAACCACCACCATGATAAGGCTACTACATTCTACTATGATTATAAATTCATAATTATATCAAAGGAAACACAAAAAAGTATTTGAGCAACAGCAACTGCCAAAGCAACAGAACATTGGAAGGGCAGAATCTCACTCAATCAGAGTTCAGCGAGCACTGGGAAAATTTATATCAAAGAAAGGAGCTTCAGAGCCGCCGCGCCAACTGCCGGAACAGATTGACCACAGACTGAATTGAGAGAGAATCAGCCCACCACCACACTTAGAACTGCTGTTCGGGAGAAGTCACGGCGCCCTTGAGATGGTCATGGATTATTAAACGGCGCCACATAGAAATGATCCAATATTATTATTATTATTATAATATTGGCAATGCACCCTTATTTGGATGATTTTCGCCTTTCACAATCATAGATTCATTGATTTAATTTATAATCATATTTAGATTTGTATTCATAAAAAGAAAGACCTATAATATGTCATACCATTTAACACAACTTTATCACTATTAGAGTAGAATTTATGTAAGAGCGCCCCGCTCATAGGTAAATGATTACTAAGACATCCTTCAGTAATGAGTATGCTACACACACCACACAATGCGCTAGCCTATCACAGCGATGCTACTCGGTTACTAATACAATCACGTGTTCTGTAATACACATTACTTGTGATTGTGTGCGTAGCGGTGCTAGGGCACTTTTAAAAAAATTTAAGTCTAACATAGTATTACGTATTATATAAATTGTAAAATTCACAAATTAAATTTTATAAAGTTAATTTTTACCTGCAGAACTTTCATAGAGTTGAGATCTATCTGGACAGTAACAGGATCAATGATGGAGAGGGCTGTCTCATCTTCCATACCCAATACACAGGAGAACACCTCGCAGTGATTCAACACACACGACAGTGGCTTGGGCTCACTGCCTGGTTTGTATGAGATGACTGTGGTGCTCTGTAATACACAGAAAGTATCATATCAATTGATAACATAAAGTGTAGATACGAGAGAGAGGGAGAATGTAAAGAGAATGTGAGAGTTACCTTTAATATGACTGCATTGGTGTCCCACTGGGAGGTGTCTTCCACAAACACTACTTGGGACTCTGTGATATTAAGCTTCAACTCAAAGTTGGCTTCACTCACTGGTGATTGTCTATGTGTGGAGCCTCCTGACAGGGTCTCTCTCTGATAGATCCTAGCCCTAGAATCATCAAAACACAGAAAGTAACACAAACATATTATAGCATGGATTCTTTATTCAGAGTTAGCAAAATAATGAATAAGGTTCTAACATAGGAAGGTCCATAATGGTGATGGTGTTTGGTGTTGGTGGACTCATGATGAACTCATTGACAGCCTGCCACCAGTCTATAATGGCCATCAGCCTCATGTTGTTAACAAGAATGGTGTAAGCAGAGTGTTCCTTTCTCTTCCTGGCATGCACCTCTGCCTGTACTGAGTGTATCCCATTGTGGTCCACCTTAAGTCCCATTGGTTGGACTATACTACTGAATACATTGAACCTTTTGTTCACAGGGAAGGATTTGTACCTCGTATCAGATACCAATATTTCCTAGAAAAAACAAAAAGAAAATCAATACACTCACTAAGCAAGATCAATTAATAAGATTGAGCCTGTATGAATATATATAACAATGAGACAATACCTGTGATACCAGGTCAATGTCTTGTGTCATATCAGAGAATGTCTCCACCAGGAGATGTGACTTGATGAAGTTAATGCAGGCCAGGGACGCTCCCTCCTGTGATGGTGTGGTGTGCCTGGTCTCCAGACGCAGTGTCACATTCAGCAGCTCTAGTCGGATGGAAGTCAGGGTCCAGGTGCGCTCCTCTACTTCTTGCATCACACTGCTGGAGTATGGACCAGATGCGACGCACAGATCATCCGTGTTTTCTCCTAAATTACATCCCAGCAATCCTTTAATCACTCTATACTGAGTCAAGTCAATGGCACCATCCAAAGTATCCAAAGTTCCTTGAATAGTCATGTCTGCCACTAAAATCATAGCATCAAATATTAATCAAATATCACTTATAGACGTTATAGATGTAATCTATATTCCTCCCATCAATTCTTTTCTCTTATTAGAAGATGTTTACCATTGTGATGATCCTCCAGGTTCCTTTCAACTTGTAGAGTGAGTCCACACTTATGTGTGAGCAGGCAGGGACCTCTCCTGGCCACTCCATTCAGATCTCCTAAAGCCAAGTATCCCTCCTCACTTCCTGCACCACTGCTCTCACTCACCCTCTCCCCACAATACAGGTCCATGTTGTCCAGGTGGATAGTCATCACATCGAGTAATTCTCTGACAGCTGAAATACAATGTCATCATTCTATAGAATATCTCTCACAATATAAATTAGTTAGAATTATTAATAAAATTACATACGATCATCTGGATTGGCTATGGTGCTGACAGTCCCTGAGGAACCAGACTTCTTGAATACATTATTAGCTGTCAGCTTGCTAAGGTCTGCTACCAGCACAGATGTACTGGCACTACTAACTGGGACTAGGATGGCCGGTGCCAGACACTGGATTGAGAGTTGAAGACGAGTGCTAGGAGAGTTAGCTGTGACAGACACCTTCTGGTGAGCAGACGAGAGCACAGCTTGAAGACGAGAGAATTCTTTAAAGAAACTTTGAATCTCCCCAACAAATCTTTTGGTATGGATGTAAATAATGGAACTCATCTCAATGAGTAGACGAGTGTCACAATCAGTCAATAGAGCATCCTCTGGACGGAATCTGGAACAGAGATGGTTTATATTAAATTTATTTTTTTATTCATTCTTTGATTGCAATACAAATTTACACATACAATTATATTATTTTTTTGTGAACAACTAATTCATATATGAATTTAATTCACCTCTCGTATTGAAAGTTGAGAGCCTCTTTTCCTGATGAGAGAAATCTTTCTCTCCAGATGCGACCATGTGGAGTAAGGTCAGTGAGTGACATGGAATGCAGAGTTCCTGAAATCTGTTTGCCCCCACCCACTGTACCGCTGAGTGTGAGCACCTCCAGTCCTGATATGTTAGCCCGGCACACCTCCCTGGAGGGCCGCAGTAGCATTATGTTCAGAGACTTCACTGACATTTCCATCTCACAGAGCCCTGCATCCTCTATGAAACAACAAATATTTTTTTTTTATTTTAATAAATACAACAGCTTTAACAATGAATAATACAATAATATACATTTAATAATTTACATTTCCAATTAATATTGACATACAACATAGTCATATGATTACTTTTATCAGATCTGCATTCAACATACGGGAGCAAAAAACAGACCAACCTTTAGTGGATTCCTGTAGATGGCTCTGTGCCTTATTGGAGTTAGTCTTCTTATTGGAGTTTTGTTCTTCATCAGAGCCCATGCCAAAAAAGTCTAAGACAACCACCCAACTGTCCACACTCACAACTAAATCCAAACTGTTGAAATCTACTTTAGTCACCTTACGAACCTATAAACATTTATATTATATTATGCTATAAATATGGGAATTGTACAGAGAAATATTGAATAGAGTTGCAGGTGAGAGGCGACTCACATTTTTATATTTCTCTTTGAAGTCTGGATGCTCTGTGTCTCTGAACTCAATGGAGATGAGAACCAAGTTATCTGGAGCCAGTGACATCTGCTTCTCCATCTTTTTGTTAATCACTGGAGGAAGGGGAGAGAGGTGAGTGTGTAGGTTGTCTGGTAGAGAGGGGCTGGGAGAGGAGACTGTGAATGGGGCATCCGCCTCATCCAATGTGAGATCAGGACAAGATTTGGAAACATATGTCGCTTTTGGAATGGAAGGCTTGTGGGACATCATCATGAACCTGTGCCTGGAGTCCACCTCCCGAGACAAATCTTCCATAGTGATAGATCTCAGGGACATCTGTAACATAAAACCTCTCATTTATAAATCTAACTCAACTCACACAACATTACAATGTTATAAATAGTAAGTATGTGAGATAGCTCTGACCTCTACAATAGTTTTGTCAGGCTGACACTTCTCATAGTTGACAAAGAAATCTCTGAAGGACAGGTCCACCAGACTTCTCTCCCCTTCTCCAAAGTCCCCTCGCAGCTCCACAGTAAAGATAGGTAACTGGAAGTGGACTGTAATCAAATAAATACTATGCTGTAATATATGTATTACAAATTAACACACTTAAGCCTAAGGACGTATTTGGTGTTGCCGGACCACTCCTGTGGAATCGCCTATTGGCTACACTGAAAAAGAATCAGCTGATAATCATCTCAGTGATCTTGAGACAGTTTTAGTACTCTGAAATGGAACTAAAATCAAATCATCCATCATCATTGATTATTCATTTTATATATTTCCTCTGGAGTGTTTCATAAATTTTCAATCAATTTTATTGTCGACTGACCCTTGACTTGTTGGAATGTGTTGGTGGCTGGTGCTGTGTAGATCTGCTGCTTGTGGGTTTGGTTATCCATGCTGAGGGTACGTGTGTCCGCAGAGGAAGGCGGCTGTGGGTGTGGCTGAGTGTGGTGTTGGGGGGGTGCTGTTACTCCCAGGGTGGTCACTGTGTCCAGCAGCTGCTCGTACTGTCTCCGGCTGGATGAGACCACCAGAGGGGTCACCACTTTACCAACTATCTGTAATGTATAACATGCAACTCATATTGTATAACACTTTATTTTATTTCACATATTCAGCATACATCCTTCCTTAAAAGTTTGTTGCATTACCTGTAAGCAGTGTTCCTGTGAGCTGACTTCAATGTCACCAGATGGCAGAGGCACTCTCTCCACAGTGAAATGCAGGGTGGTATCATGTAGGATGGGTTTCCCTTCCATACCACAACTGTAGATGGACTCCACACTTTGGTGCATCAGACCCGACTTGATTAAGTGACTGGATATGTCCAACTGCAAGCAAATATAAAACCTATATAGTAACACACAACTTTGATAGACATCAGGTATGTGAGGTGTGTAAGGTGTGTGTGGGTGGGTGTAATTACCGAATAGACATTGATATCCTTGATGTTGATGTTGTAGAAGTTGGTGAAGTGACTCCTGTTGGTGAGGGAGATGTTGCCCAGGTGAGCCACAAACACTTCAGGGCTGTTGGGGGCACGAGGCAATACAATCACAGGGGTGTCCAAGATCACTTCCACTCTGTAACACATTTGGATATATTGTAACACTGCTTGCAATGAACAACTAATAAGAAACGTCATCAGAGATGTAAACTAGTAAAATCTTTAAAACAATGAATTGTATCGCCATACCTCAATGCACAACATTATTATTTATTGATAATATCATAATAAGACAAAAGACATCTCTCTCAACAATAAAATATATAGTAAAATAAAACATTTGTTTCGTTATGGAATTCTACTACCTGAACACCGACACAGTGAATAGTGAATTATTATTCATATCTAGGTATAGGTACATTTTTTAATAGCTTTCCTACTGAAATATGTGCTCTAAAGCAGTATTCCGCAAACTTTTTGTGTTCAAGGTACACCTATCAAATCAAGAATTTTTAGAGGTACACCAAAGAAAAAAGCAATGTTTATTTAATATTTATTTATTACTAAAATCAATATATAATATCAAAAGATGTTGAGTGAGAAATATGAGCCTGAGCATTAACTGAGCTCAAGCGATCAAAATTTGAAGCAATCATTGATAAGGCTGCTCTCAACTCTTCATTGATTTTCCTCAGGGGTTCTCTTTTTTCCGATTTAATAGTAGTGAGAGTTGAAAATCCCAATTGGCATAAGTAGGTTGTTGCAAATGGTAATAGAATTGCAACAACTTTTTTTAGGTGAAGGTATTATCTTCACAAAACCTTGACTTTTTTTCTGCGGCACACCAACTGATGACCACGGTACACCAGTGTGCCGCGGCACACGCTTTGCGGAACACTGCTCTATAGGATATAAGGAAATTTAAAACAGAGATAGTTAATGTAAATTTAAGATTTGTGTAACATGTGTAATTAATGTTAGTGTGCTCCGTGGTGAGTGTTTGCATTGAGAATGAATCTTAAGTGTAATGACATAATGACTATAGTATTCTGCAGTCTGTGGGTCTATGGTGATTTGAACTATTTATATGAACGCCTTGTATGGTAAAAACTTATGTATTTTTTTAGCCTAAAACTTATAATCAGAAGTTTCTTGGATCAAATTTGCTAGCCAACTTAAAATAATAGACTACTCAAACAATATATTGATGTTCACATATACTGACAATTCTATTGCAATACAGAAAATACATGTTATCAACATATTAAACTTGATTTGTCCAATGGTTTCTGCATATTACATACTTGAGATTGATGGCTGGAGAGTGCAAATCAAGTGTGGAGTCGTGATAGTCCTGTGGCACTGCAATGCTGATAGAGCGAGGCCTCCGTGGTAGAGACCATTCAGTGGAGCCTGCCATGCGAGGGTTAGAGTACAGAGACTCCGTCCTGAATATACAATACAGTACATCATTTGTCTTGTGTATTATCGATTAAAATAAATATAAAAAGAACAGCTCTGTTGAATTTTCACTTAATATTTTTAAACTCAAATATTTTTGTCCATTCAAGTGAAAGTTTTAAAGAATATATAGTAACTTAAATAGAAGATACAAAGTAGTTGATTGTAAACAGACACATCCTTCAACAATTGTTTTATTTATCACAACATGAGGATGGTTTGGGTGCGGGGCAACTGGACAATGAAACCATGATAGAGAGTGTTAATTGTTTGTTTGTTTGAAGGTCTGAAATGATGGGAGAAATAAAGCAAACCTGAAACCAAACATTTGACAATGAATATTTCCTGAAAGGATTTATAACACAAAGTGCAATAGAATTATTGTTCTTATTTTTTATAAGTCAAACAGTCATATACAGGTAACAATAACAGAATTGTATAAAGCCGTAAGTGGACCAGTAAAGTCCCCTATCATTGCCAATATGTACAAATAATTAATGCAACAACAATCACAGACATGTATATCATAATATGTATTTAAAGTATATAACCAAGAGCTGTATTATATACCTGAAGTGCACCAGCCCTATGGCCATATCTGTGGCTGCCGCCCGTATGGAGCGTGCCAGGTTGGAGAGGTACTGAGTGAACTGTGCCACACACCACTGCAGCTCCCCTATGAAGGCTCCAGAGTGTGTGTACCACACAGAAGCCATGTGGATGGAGACACCCACACTTATCTCATCTAAACACAATGCAGATTATATATTTTTCATCTTTACTAACTTTCAAAACATTTTGCTAAAATACACAGCCAATACATTATATATTAATTTTTGCATTTGCACAAATATGCAAAAATTAATATATAAAAAATAAGAAATATCTCTTTCACAATACACCAGTCATAATGATGCAAATCAATACAATACATAATATGTTTTTATTACATTCAGAAATTGATAATAAAAGTGTAGTTCAGTATTAAAATGTGTACATATTATTTATGTTATACGGAATAAACTATTTGTACACAAATGTGGTAAATAATATCAAAATATTATGGAAAAAAATAAATCATCAACTTTTTTTGAGTGGCAGAGGCTTGTGCCTTTCATGTGTTTCAAAAAGGTACAACGAACAAATAATAAGGAGTTTCATAAATAACTCAGTCTTCACAAAAATTCCCTTTCATTAAAACAATATATAAAAACAATGGATCCACGTTGATGGATATTATGAGTGAACGTAATTTAAATTAATATAATTTTTATATGATGTATGTATGTAAATCCTGATATTTTTTTTATAATTTATTTTAAATTCTTTGTAATTGTAAAACAATGTCACACTTATAAAGAGGTTTGCTGGAAAAGATTGCCTCCAGGCAATAAGTACACCTATTGTATGTAGCCTATATGAGTAGATACTTATCATACACCAATATGTCCTTCATAAGTGAAAATGAGATAATGGACATTTTTTGTTTTTGTGAAATGTGGGCATTTTTTTATTTTATTTTGGATTTCTCATACATTATCTTGTAAATTTAACATCATTAACAACACAAAAACATAAATAATCACAAATAAAACCATTAAAATTACCAAAAATTCTATGGACATAATATAAGATTTAGAAGTGCATCGATGGACAAAAGCGATTTTTTTGCTGGATTTTTATTTCAATTCTTTTCCTTACTTTGTCAGGATCAACAATTTGAACAATTGTACCTATACATTTTCAGTGCTTTAAGCATTAATTTTTCAATAAAATATCAGAACACAGCACACGCAAAAACTAGAAAAATAATTATGGCCGCCATAGTGAAAAATTGCTGTACGTTGATTGGCCGGTTTGGACTTATGTGAATTCGGTATAAAACTATTCATGGACATATAAGGTTTTGATATGAATTTGATTTTTTAGACAGTATTTTCATAATAAATCTGTGGACATATGTGAGTAAGATCAAAATTAAACCAAAGTAAAAATGATTCTCTATGCGCCCATATAATAAAGTGAAATTTTGTACCTGGTGGACATACCGGAGATTGATAAGTATCTACTAATATTACAACAAAAAAGAGTTTATTATTATTTTTATTACAAAACTCAATAAAATAGAATAAATTACCATTAGCCTCAACATCAACAGTCTGTATGGCATTGGCATCATGATGTAACCGTGTAATGTGGAATGATAGGGCGTGTGTGTTACTGCTGGAGGGGTGCATGTGTCGCGAGTAGATCTCCTGGGTAAGGGCATGTGTGAGAGAGTGTGCGTGGTGGTGCGGATGTAAGGGGTCATGCCCCACGCTCACAATGCGAGGGTGTACGCCTGCACCATTGCATAGGGAGACCACCTGCAGCCCACCAAGGGATCCGCACAGCACCAAACTCCGATCACCTGAAAGCAGTAACACAAAATTGAACTTATAAACCTGTGAAAGAATATTTATAAAATTCAGAAAAACGAATAAACAAAAAATACTGTTTATTTTCACTTAATAATTTTATTAAATGCAGAGACCTTTCAGAACTAGATCATTTTCAGTACCAGATTCTTAGAATGTCAAAGTTAAAGATTTTCTAAGAGTCCGGCACTGTAGATGGACCAGTTCCTAAAGGCCTCTGTCATTTGGTAAAATGATTAAGTGAGAGTAAACAGTTTATTATGTTTTAATATTTTTTATCAATTTCTCAAATGGAATTTATTAATGCTATATTTTAATATCTCAATGGGACACAGCATGCAATTTGTATTTTTGTTTGAATATATTAAATATAAGTGATAATGAATCATTAACTGGTACATATTTTGCATTACATTACATTATGATATTATTATATACTCACCGACAGTCGCTTGTATCTTAGCATCACTCATAGTAGCCGTGGCTATCTTGCGCGCAACCAGTTCTCCGTCCTGCAGAGAGGCGCGCAGCAATAACACGCTCAGTCTGTGGAAATCAAATGTGACTTCTGTGTGCACCATCACCCCTGTGTCTGCTTCCGTATCAACAGTGAGACTCTCCTCGCTCTTGGCCTCTCCAGTTTTCAGTACAGACTCTGAGGGAACTCTCCTGGGTACAGGATGTGGTGTAGATGAGACACGTTTGGCAAACCCAATTAGTTCTACAATAGTCTCTTGATTGGCTACAAGAGAGTGACATGATAACAATATTAGATTTACATTTTGAACTTTTTGAAGTTTATGTCATTTGTTTGTTATAAACACTGAAGACTGAAGATTAATATAATATTCATACAATATTTAATAGAATATAAAATTTTCGGTCAATTTCTACTACAGGTTATCCAGTAGTTTCCTGTTAGAAAATATATATTGATGATCATAGTTGTATTCATTTCAATAATCTTTCACTATACACTGTTACAAGATATCATGGGGCATCCAGATATGAGCTGTGGGAGGGGTATGAATTATATTTATATAATGAACATAGTAGAATTTCATGGCATAATTATGCATTTTAATAATATTGCCAATCACTGGACATTATGCCCCCCCCCCCTTGTTACGTTATACAGTAAAGGATAATAACAATATGTACCTACAACTATGATTATAAATATACATTTTCATAATGGATACTACTGGATAACCTGTAGTAGAAATTAACCCAATTTTCATTGTTTTCTATTATGTTAGTATTTTTTATTACAACTCTTCACTTTGATTATTATTGTGAGATGATAAATGCTTTTAAAAATACACTAGACTTCTTTTTAAAATATAACAGGCATGTGTCTGTTCATCAATTAATAGTGATTATAATAATTATTAGAGATTAGTGATAGTTTGTTTGTATGTATATATGTTGTGGTGGTACTGACCAATGATATCGAGATTATTGAAGAGAATGTTGGCCACTCTCAGCTCCTCCCCTTGACTGGAGGGACACTGCGCTGTCACAACCATCACCTCCACAACTATCAGAGCCTCACTGTCCACCATACCATCCACAGTGGGACTGGGGCTCACACACCATCTGCCACCTAAACAAACAAACACACACACATAATTATATATTAACATTTTATTGACATCTGCCATAAAAATAAGACAACTGGCATAAATGATCTCATCTCCACTGAATTGAAGATTTTTTAATGTCTTTTAGAAGTAGCTGAAAAATATTATTACAATATGTCGTACTTAATTTATAAATTTCCTTAAATATGTACATAGATTTTGTTTAGTGGCTCACCTTGTTGTTTGGTGAATGATGTTGACGTGTTGAGATGGTGCAGGGCCTGTGACAGTGCTGCGGGTGGCGGGGGGTAGTGTGAAGAGGTGGCGTTGGAGCACGGGGGAGGTGGGGACGCAGGAGAAGTGGGAGAGGTGGGTTCACTGTCCCTCATGCTGCCAGACACACTGTCCATACTGAAACATACGCGCATATTACAATTTTGTTGTTTATGTCGCTACTCAATCCACCACAATTCTTGATATATTACAAAACAGCCTAATTATTATGAATGTGGCTGTATCTAGACTATTATCTACATTAGGCGCACTCAAGCTAACGCATAAAATGAAATGAACAAACATATTTTTTTATTTCTTCTCTATTCTTAGTCAATATAGAGAAAGAAAGAAAACAGTCAACTGACACTACTTGGTGCAAGTTCATGTTTAATACGAGATAATTGAAAAAAACACAATATGTAGTTAACTTCCAAATGACTTTATTAACTTCGCGTACTAGTATTCGGAGACTCTCGTCTCCATCATCAGGCGATTAGTAAAAAAGTAAAATAAGATACAGAGACAAACAGTATTTATAGGATTTGAACAAAAGAAAGTTGGGAGAAGCCCGTGTTGATAAGAAAGTAATTACAATTCATTGATGAAAAACTATTGGAAAGTGAACCGCTGTGGACGGATTCACGAGAGTGAATCTTCAACCAACCAACTTTCTTTTGTTCAAATCCTATAAATACTGTTTGTCTCTGTATCTTATTTTACTTTTTTACTAATCGCCTGATGATGGAGACGAGAGTCTCCGAATACTAGTACGCGAAGTTAATAAAGTCATTTGGAAGTTAACTACATATTGTGTTTTTTTCAATTATCTTGAAATGGACTTCCAACAAGTACCTTCGGTCAACAACATTAATGTTTAATACTATGAATAGAACACTCTTTACATTTATTACTTCTTATTTATAACTTGATGGGTGAGGCACCGCCCACTTAGGAAAAATTAATTTTTGATTGTTTAACACATGTACAAAAATATATCAGCAAAAAGGTGTTCTAACTGTATTACGCTGATATGTGTTTCATTATGGCTAGAAATACTGACCCAACATGTTTGTGACTTGCTATAAGTAGCTCAAAGTCAGGTCCATATGTCTGGAGTGCGTCCACAAACAGTAAAGAGTGTACACTAAGGGACAGACTGTAATCGTATGGGCGAGTAGTCACAGACGCCCTCACACCGCACACCTGTACCTCCGCTATACTGCGACCACGTGATTGTACCTGGAAATTACATTATTATTTTTTTAAATAAATAATATAAACAAAATAGGTAATCATTTTTTTTCTTCTTCTTTCACTTTGATGTTCCTCTTGGGGGTAAAAAGAAAAAAAAACTTTTCAGATGATAAGTGATGATATTTTAATTAAAAACTCTAATGTTTGTACAACAATTTTATTAAGTTGGGTTGTCGTAAGAAACTAGACACCAATTTGCAATAAACATGTCCTCTGTATGTAAATCAATGTTTTTTTGCTGTACATGTAATTTAGGTTTGTAATTATTTGTATAAATTTATATAAAAGAATAGATAAACATATGTTTTCCAACATGATTCTTCTGACACATGAGATGTGATACACATATTTGTTTCGGGTTGGCAATCAACAATAGATTATCAACAGCCTCAAACACAACCATAAAGATGGTTGCCGTTAGTTGACATGTATGCTCAACAGATGTTGAACTAATGGTATAAAACAGGAATCGGTGGGATTGGTGAATGTACTATGGGTAAAATCGACTTATATCAGCCTAAGCCGATTTGTAAGCATCAGAACACCTCTCCTGTTTCCTACTAAAGGAAGTTTGCATGATCTGCTGGTTGGGCGGATAACGTGTCTGTAGAGTAATATTCACTCACGCATGTGTAAATAATCCAGTAAATAGCGAAAACTACGTACATTTAACACACGCGAGGGGTTCGTCGGTAGCCTGGAGGTAGAGTCTCAGCCTCGTAAACAAGGGGTCCGTGGTACAATACCGTGTGCCGGCAAACTCCTCTTTCACGACACAAGCTTTTAGTAGCTTACTGTGAAAGGTGTATAAGGTTGTATTTGGGTTTATAACAAAACCCAGATATATCTTTTTAAAATAAAAAATTACCTCGAGTGCCATCTGATCTACATGGAACTGCAGCATGAGTAGGCGTGACATCTGTGTGTAGGATCTCTCTGTGTGCTCAGTCTCAGACTGCTCAGTGGCGGCCTCCTCATACGGAGGGCAGATCTTCAGCTCCTCATTCAGAGGCAGTGTACTGTAACTATAAAACACACCACAATATTAATACCTTTCTTGTATATATATTTTATTTTCATATTGACAATACAGGTATGTATACATTAAAGTAAAGAGAATACTAACCTGTTAGAGGCGGGCATCTGATGGTGATGATTGAGTTCCCATAGCAGGGCCTGTATGGAGAGCAACTTGTGCTCATTGAGGTGAACCACAAGATGGGGTAGAGTGCCGCACAGTGTCACACTCGGGAACTGAGGATCACTCGTATAGATGACACGACGCTCCACCTAAACACAATACATACACATCATGTGACGCTATAATAACAATAAAATAATTGGTAAAAATTTAAACGATTAAACATCAACAAATTTAAATTATAATAAACAAATAGTAAAAAAACAACATCATTATAAAATCAACATTACAAATACGATCATTGAAAAAAGAATTGTAAATTATTGAATAAATAAAATGAAATGAAATGAATAGGACATAACAATAATAGTTCAATAATATAATAAAGAATGTTGAGGAAAGAGGGAACTTAATTGACGCAGCGACGCTGTAAATGGAAGGAGGAGGTTTTTGCCTGCGCTAACATAATGAATGAAATGTTTTGTGTACCTGTAGGGAGATGTTGAACTTATCGAGGATATGCAGTGAGGAGGTGCCCTTGGTGTTGGCATACTTCCAGTTGTCTCTCACTCTCCCTACCAACACTTGCAGATCACTCAGCTCTACCTTGTACCTGTTACATATACACAAACAATATTGTATTCAATAGAAATGTGTATGAGATAAATTTATATATTATAATAATAAGCACTCCTGGTTTACAATAAGACAGGTATGTAGTGTTTATATGTCACAATAATGCATTATGATAGAGACCTGTCATAGAGTCTGTGATGTAATGCATCCTGATCCAGGGGGGCTGCAGTTGGCTGTTGCCCCCCTGGTGCTGTGGGGAAGGCGGGAGGGTCTGCAGGCAGGGGGGAGGTGCCGCACTCTGTCAGATTGAGGTCACTGGCTTCACTTCCCGGTGGGGTGGAGCATGGCGTCATGAACATCTCTACAAGACAGACAGACATTCATACAAAATATAACTTGAACTCACAATTACATTTACATATTCATAAAATAATAAAAATACACTAAAAAAGTTTTATAGTTAGTTTATTATAGTGATTTAGGTTTGTTGGGGTTTAGTTTGAAATAGTCATTGCATGTTGAAACCTACATCACTGTAATAAAGTAACTACTAAAGCTTTGGAACATATTTTTATTTTGTTATAAAAAGTAAAGAAGTTTTACAAAATAAATAACAAGAAAATATTTCACGCAAACATATTTGGAATCAGAATACATTCAAATATAGTTACATTATTAAAGTAGCCGTAAAATAAATATTATCATTAACAGTTGAAGATGTTCACCAACAGGAAGTCATTATAAAAACATTCAGAATTCCATTCCTCATTGCCCCTGGTACGAGATCGAGAAACATTCCAAACTGACAGTTTCTCTCGTCTGTAGGATGAGAATTGGTCATTGTGTTGTGGCTTCCCACCTGTCAAGGATGGGCATTATCCTTTCTCCCATGTGCGGATGTGAAACCAACGCGGAAACCTTGGACCACTTATTCTTTGAGTGTTCTTTATATGACAGAGAAGAATTTATGCAGACGATTACAGACAAAATTGACATATTTCCTATCAATATCTTAAACTTGCTTGCCCAAAATTCTTCAGAAATGAACAATATAATGGTTAAGTTCTTAAAATCAAACAATAAAAATATTTGATAAACTATCACTATTTATCAACCCACCTTCACAGTAATGTGTTGCACCTGCAAGGGTACATAATAAAATATTATTGTTGCGAACTCTCCTACTGTGGATGAGTGATAGGAACCTACATAGGTTTACTGTACACAATCCCAATATTGAAACCGTATACTTAATATAATTAATATTATGTACTAAATGCAATAATATACTGTAATAATATTTGTTTCATCTGTACATATACAAAAGTAATATTGCTATTGATTCATGTATCTTTTTTAATTTGAAAATAATAACGAATTTACTGAATAATATTTGCTGTTGAAGTTTTTTTACAAATTGAAACCATAGTGATCACTCGTAAACGAGTGGATGGCCTTTGAAAAAAAAAAAAATAGAACAGTTGAAGATATACAAAACCAATCAGACATCTCCACAGAACCATGTTCGTAAGGCGTAAGGTTTTGGGAAATTCAATCGGAAGAAGTGAGAAAGGGGTCCCAACACTTACGAATTAGCTCTAGACTGCTTAAGTGATCACTTTCGGTGTCCAACAAAGTTCACCAATTCCGCCAAACACTTCTTCCAATTAGATTTTACACAATGTTCTCCAATGGCGGCGTCCACACAGCTGGATGCGAATGTCAATCATCGATCATCGAGCAAAAATCTTAAATCTTTGGGCAACAATTCGGAGCATTCTCCGAAGAAATATTCGAATGAATGCCTTCGTTACCCGAAATGATTGACGTTCGCATTCAGCTGTGTGCACGCTGTCAATGGAAATGGCTGATTGGTTTTGTCATCTGCCCATTGTTTCCAAATCCAGTTGAACAATAAAATAACAGTAAATATTTAAAACATAAAGATAATACATTTATTTATATTCTGGTCTTTAGTACAGACATGTCATTTACATATATATAATTATATAGTGTGAGTCATGTGAATGAGTTAAAATAGTGAGTAACTGACCATTATCATCATCCTCTGTGTTGTTCTCCTCCCAGGCGGGACTATTAGGCTGCTGCATGGGGCTGGTCCCATTACTGAGATGCATCTTACCAAAGTCTATCAAAACCATAACACTATTCCTGTCTGTGAACTTCTCAATCAGCAGGATCTGCGGTGCTGAGATGTCCAACTCCAGCTGCCAGGAGTTTCTTTCATTCTGTACATAACACAATACCACTTTATACTATACTGCTATATGTTCTAAATAATAAAGACATCTTAAATTCAGCTATGAGGTTTGCCACCCATCCTGAATATCTTATTTTTTTGTTGACACAGAGAGGACAACTTGCATATTTATTGCATGCAGCTGCTCCGCTGGCTATCTGCTGAAATGCTGTGATGGGATAGTGGTAGTAGTACTATGTTACCCTCACACCGTATCCCAAATGGGGAAGGCAGAGAAGACAGAACACCACAATTCTCTATCCCTACTTACTTAATTAGCTTTCTCTACATTCATGAAATTTCTCATACACCCACACCAACTTATTACTCAACACCCAGATTTCCTTGAGAATATGATCCTCCAAGTGATCAAACTGCTTATTTCTCATACACCCACACCAACTTATTACTCAACACCCAGATTTCCTTGAGAATATGATCCTCCAAGTGATCAAACTGCTTATTTCTCATACACCCACACCAACTTATTACTCAACACCCAGATTTCCTTGAGAATATGATCCTCCAAGTGATCAAACTGCTTATTTCTCATACACCCACACCAACTTATTACTCAACACCCAGATTTCCTTGAGAATATGATCCTCCAAGTGATCAAACTGCTTATTTCTCATACACCCACACCAACTTATTACTCAACACCCAGATTTCCTTGAGAATATGATCCTCCAAGTGATCAAACTGCTTATTTCTCATACACCCACACCAACTTATTACTCAACACCCAGATTTCCTTGAGAATATGATCCTCCAAGTGATCAAACTGCTTATTTCTCATACACCCACACCAACTTATTACTCAACACCCAGATTTCCTTGAGAATATGATCCTCCAAGTGATCAAACTGCTTATTTCTCATACACCCACACCAACTTATTACTCAACACCCAGATTTCCTTGAGAATATGATCCTCCAAGTGATCAAACTGCTTATTTCTCATACACCCACACCAACTTATTACTCAACACCCAGATTTCCTTGAGAATATGATCCTCCAAGTGATCAAACTGCTTATTTCTTGGACATCCACACTTTCTCACACCCTCTCTTTCAGTTACAACTTTAATACTCTACTTAATTCTCATATCATTCATCAGAATTATATTATAACTATTCATGTAAATGCTACACATGACGCACCTAATATTATTAAAACTAATTATTTACACTAATTAAGTACATTTAATACATAGATAATATTTAAAAAATGTGACATGAGCAGAGTGACATGATTGCAATAATGTCTACTGACCAGGTTCCCTTTAAGGATGTGCTCCCAGTGGTTGATGAGATGCATTTTTGTGGTATGTTTCACATGAGCATATGCCCCCGCCTCACGTTCCAGAGGACGGCTCAGGAAGTCCACCAACCAACGAGCTGCTCCGGGATTGTACACTATCTCCAGGGATTGAGACTTCACAAATAACCTAAAAAAAATAATATTCATTTAATTTCTTCATAATATTAAAGACATGAATTCAGTAACCTTGTAAGTAATTATGACCATATCAAATGCATTTACCCAAACTGCATTGGGTTTGTTTGAAGATGTTTTTTCCACACTGCCTGTCTCTTGAGCTCTTCGTTACAAATAGCCTGTAGAATCTAGACCTAGAGGGTTGTTTTTAATCTTTACAATATGAAGATAAGGGATGTTTAACAATTAAATTACTGTTAGAAACGCCTTACCTGTAATCGGAATTTTCCCCTGGAGGTCTCTGCTCATAAACCAATTGGAAAAGTGGCTCCACGGGGGGTCCAGGGGGTGGGGAGGTAGTGCCAGTTACACTACTTACTCCCGCTACGCTGTGCTTCACCCAGCCTGGGGTGGACATCTGAGTGGACAGCTTCACACCAACACCCAAACCTTCTCGTATAGTTCCCTGTACACAACATATATATATACATATATACTTTTATATTTCTATAGTCACACCCCATGCATAATAACTGCTGCTACTCTAATAGGTAGGTATTAGTGATGTAACGAATGTGTGATTTTGGATATTAGCGAATGCGAATAGCGAATACTGACTTCCTTAGATTTCTACAATATTGCTCATTCATTAAAATGTCTACCCCCCCCCCCCCCCCCCCGTCGCCGAATTTTCAAAATGGTATGGGAATTTAAAATATTTCAAAACTCCTCGGGTTTTCATAAAGAATATTTACTTACAGTACCTTTTTCTACAATGTACCGGGTAAGTATCCGGTACTTTTACCGAATATCCGATACTTTATTACCAAAATGATATTCGCAAAACATTCGCATATTTTTTTGCGAATACGAATGCGAATACTTTGAAATATGCGAATATGAATGCGAATACTTTGAAATATTTGTTACATCACTAGTAGGTATATATATCTAAGTGACACTATTCACTGCTCACATATGGACAAAAAATATTGCTTGCTACGGTCAATTTAATAACATCACTAGAGAAGTAACTGAGAGTCCACGTCACAACACAGTACAATATAACAAGATATAGAAACCTCTTTCATTCCAGATCAAAGTTCTACTCTAGTATTGTGTGTGTGTGTGTGTGTTTACCTGATGGTGCAATAAGTATGGGAAAGAGAGTGTTCTGAGTGCAGAAGTCCTTAAGATGAACTGCACCCAGGGCCACGTTGAGGGAGTGGGATGAGTGCGAGGACGACTCTCTATACTAAATCCAACATTCTCAAACTGCAGCTCCAACTTTACTCTAAAAATAAACAACAAGTACATGTTTAAACTTAACACAATACTTACATGATTATTATACTTGTTTCATACAGTTGGACAGTTGATTTAATTTTTCTACTCATTTCCAAGATTTTCTGCTTTTAGATTTTATTAAAATACAAATTTTGTCACTTGAAATATTCTCCAGCTGATTTATTCAGACATAATACAATTACACAGAAATAGATAGAATATTTGTGAGGTAAGGTAATATTGCGATCACCTACTTGTTGTCTTGTGTTGGATCACTGTTGGCTTCACACAGCTGCAGACTGCCTTTGGAGAGATTGAACTTGAACCTGCCAAATACAACGTCCCTCCGAAGCAGAGTATTGTTCTCTATAGAGTCTGCTAGGACATCCAGAATCTCTCCCTCTAGAGAGGGCTGCTGTTCAGGGCTGGAGGCAGAGCCCTCCTGTGCTCCGTACCAGCCCCACCACTGTGGGAACCATCTCATCAGCAGAGACCTGCCCTGAGCATCTGATGCTGCCACATTTTTCTCCACAGATTTCCTGCTACCACTGGGCACCCGACGCATGGCTGACTGCAACACATAATACAGAGCCTCATTATACATTTAAACACTCTCTCTTAGGACCTATCTATCTATATCCATCCATCTTAATCCTCGCGCTGCATCCAAGGTGGAGTAGGCAGAGAGAACGGAATACGGCAGAGAAACTTCCTCCACCTTCATCGATTTCTCATACAAGCACGCTGATTTCTCATCCAAAATGCGATCGACCATGAGCATTCGATCCACGTGGTCAATCTGAATAGTTCTCGATGTCCATATTTTCCCACCCCCACACCCCCTCTTTCAGATAAATACACCCTCTCCGTCATCCATTTGCTCCGCTTGTCTAAAACATCGCAACTTATTTAAACCCATAGGTAAACATCGGGAACACATAACTCAGAATCACCAAACTTGGAGATGTCTAGTTGTAATATTGAATATCAGTTATTTTAGAAGGATTAACTATGTAACAGTTACGAGACATTTTGAATGTTTTTAAAATATTCTACAATGCACATCCGTAAGTAACGGATGTGCATTGTAGAATATTTAAAAAACATTCAAAATGTAATATTGAAGCCATGATAAGAAATAAAAATGTTATGGCATGTTACCTCTCTCAGCAGCTGGAGTTGATGGAAGGAGGCCGTCCATTCAAAGTGCTCCTTAAACAATTTATCATGTGTGGAAGGAGTGGCTGTGGGTGTGGCTAACTGTGTGGAGTACAAGGACACATAGCGCACGCACATACGAGCTCTCTCCAGACACTTCTCCCAGCTGGGACGCTCCTCCCAAACTGTAAAACAGATTGTAATAAAAATAAGTAAATTACTTAAATAAATAAATATATTCGTAGCCAATATTGTCAAACCACTGTACTTGGTGGAAGTACATATCAAGTTTACTAAAATAAAATACTTGACAAGGAAGTACTTACTATAATATGTTTGAAGTGTTTTATTTCAACAAATTTCACATGAATACTTCTTTAACCTTATAAGGGATTATTTAACCAAATATTGATTTGGTTTATTGTTTTTTTATTTAAGTATCTTGCATATTTACTTGTTGCATAGTATAATATAAATTGATCTTATAAAATACATTATTTGAATAGGTGAAAATGTGAAGAATATAGGTATTAGTTTAGTTATTTCTTCATACTTTACTGTACATACATTGATTACAAGCATTTCATAGAATCTCAACAAAATTATTTGATATTTTTAAATTACGTTTAAAGTATGCCAATTAGAAAAAAGTGAATCATTATATATATGGTTGGCAGGAACGGTGCTCGGAAATGTGACCATCCTACAATTAAATGACAAGACCACATAAAGCAGATCCTCCAGGATGGATACGCTAAGCACATTGAATAGGAGAGCATGCATGAAGAATTGTATAACAGTGACAGAAGCAAAAAGTGTGTGCAAGGATAGGAGTAAGAGGCGTTCCATCCTTTCTGCCTACTCTGAAAGGAAAATCGGAGTGATGGTAATGGTGATGATAATTATTACAAGCAATGAGATATTAAAACTACATATATATAATGGTACTATACTAACATGTAGCATCAGGCATGTGACATCGGAGAGCATATATCCACCAGACCCTGGCATCCTGCTGTGGACTGATATTGGGGCGCCACTGCCTGAATACCCTCAGCCTACCAATCAGTGACAGTCCTCTCTCACACCCCAGCATCTCGTTATATTGTCTCTGTTTACACAAACAAACAACACAAATCACTAGAAGCACTCCTGCCCCAACATGATCACCATATAAAGGTCCCATCAGTTTACTTGATAACACCCAATACACTTACTAGACACAATCATTTTGTGAATAAACATATATACATTTTATTCACACACAGGGTAAACAATTATTGCCAAAACAAAGCCTTACAGTTTGAGAAAATGAAATGTACACCATTATATAAAATATATACGGTAATAATGTATGAAATATACTGTAAAACCAAATAAATATGATATCAGAAAGTCTACTACCATTGTAGGGTATGATTGTGTTGCTATTGAGCACATCAAGTCTGGTGGACCGGGGGCTCTCCGTGGTGCTTGGAGCTTTTTAATGATTGTTGGAGAGAAGGCGTTACCCCAGAGGACTGGAGGAGGGCTATCATCTGCCCCCTGTACAAAGGGAAAGGCTCTAGACTTGAGTGCGGGAGTTATCGAGCTATTAGCTTGCTGAGTTCAGTAGGGAAACTGTATGGTAGAATTTTGATTGAGAGAATACGAAAGATAACTGAGTGTAAGATTTGGGATGCACAAGGAGCTTTTTTGAATGGCAGGGGGTGCACCAATCAGATCTTCTCCCTGCGAATGGTCATAGAGAAGTTTCTGGGTAAACACCAGAAGCTTTTTTGTGCGTTCGTGGATTTGGAGAAAGCATATGATCGAGTGGACCGGGAAAGGTTGTGGCACGTGTTGTCGGAGTATGGGGTGAGCAGCCAGTTGATCCGCGCAATTTCTTCACATTACGTGGGAAGCTCCGCTTGCGTGAGGGTAAATAACAATCTCTCGGAGTGGTTTCTCCTCACCAAGGGAGTAAAGCAAGGTTGTGTCATGTCTCCGTGGCTGTTCAATCTATTATTCGACTACTGTATACGACCTGTGAAAGAGATGGATGTTGGTGTTGAGTTGAATGGGTTTTGGGTGAATGCATTGATGTACGCAGACGATTTGGTGTTAATGGCTGAGAGTGAAAGGGACTTACAAGAAATTGTTATGTGCGTGTATGATAGTTGCAATTTGAATGGTTTGAAAATTAATGTATTGAAGACGAAAGTTCTAGTGTTTGAAAGAGAGAATGAAAAAACAATTTGTGAAATCAAAATTGGCGACGACTGTTTGGAGCAAGTAAGCGAGTATGTATATTTGGGAAGTATGTTTGCAAGGGATGGAAAATTCGATAGGGACATTGAAAGAACGAAGGTGGCCGGTGCACTTTGACCCATTGTCAGCAAGAATGACTAATAGGATATACTTGTCTGAAAGAAAGGGGGTCATTCCGTGTCAATTCAACACAATTTTGGGAGATTTTCAGACTTGATGTCTCAGATTTTCATGATTTTTTTTATACAGCAATATATCATAGACTTATGAAAAAATACCAAATTTCAGTTATGTAGCACAATTATTTTTGAAGTTAATAATTTTTGAAAATCACATTTTTTATGAAAAAATCTCATGTCTTGGCACCTTTGGAAGCCTATAGACTGGCAACCAGTGATGATATAAACCTGGGAGAAGTCTCGTTTTAAAGCTGTTGAATGGGGCTTTAATCTGATGTGCCACAGGATAGGGGTCACGGTTTGAAAAAAAAAAAAATTAAAATTAAATTTTAAAAATTAAATTATTCAAAAAGTGACAATTTTAAAAATTCCAAAAAGTTGTCAAAAATAGTTTGTAATGTATTAATACATATACCAAAATTCTATTATGGGATCTCAATGGGATCAGGAGATACAGGGCTTCAGAAATGCATGCATCGTGATATTGCGTGTTTTGACACCTTTGGATGCCTATAGACTGGCAACTAATGACGATATAAACCTGGAAGTGGTCTTATTTTAAAGCGGTTGCATAGGGCTTTACTATGATATGCCACAAGATGAGGGTTAAAATTAAAAAAAAAATTAAATTTAAATTTTTCAAAAAATGGCAATTTTAAAATTTCAAAAAAATCTCAAAAATAGTTTGTAATGTCTTAATACATATCGACTGTGCTCAGGACAAAGGCATCAAACCACAATTTTGGCAAAAGTTGTTTTATGTTTTGAAGTCAATCATTTGTGTCTTGTACACATTCTGGTAAAAGGATTCAATCCACAAAAGTCTAGTTTTTATAGAAAAAGCAAAATATTTTTTTTAGCAAGGACTTAATTGCAAATACCCAATAGGACAAAGGACTCAAACAGCATAAGTTTCATTATTAACACCAAAAAATTTCATCCAGACATAATTTTACGGCGAGGAAAAAGGCATCAAACCACATAACCCCAAACATGCGACATACATATCTTATTAACATGTTGCTAAAGTTTGTCAGGACAAAGGATTTAATCAACATTTTTTTTGATTTTTTGCTTATAACTTGATAATTCCTGAATATTTTTTCTTAAATTTTTATGACATGATAAAAAAACTACATTACAAAAAGATGGTAAAATAATTATGACAAAAATTTGAAATTTTCTATATCCTACAGTTTTTTGCTTCTCCTATAAAATTTGACCAATGTGGTTTGATGCCTTTGTCCTGAGCACAGTCGATATAGTAAAATTTCATCATGGGATCTCAATGGGATCAGGAGATACAGGGCTTCAGAAATGCATGCATCGTGAAATTGCGTGTATTTTACGATGCGTGTATTTCTGAAGCCCTGTATCTCCTGATCCCATTGAGATCCCATAATAGAATTTTGGTATATGTATAAATACATTACAAACTATTTTTGACAATTTTTTGGAATTTTTCAAAATGTCACTTTTTGAATAATTTAATTTTTAAAATTTAATTTTAAAATTTAATTTTTTTTTAAAACCGTGACCCCTATCATGTGGCACACCAGATTAAAGCCCCATTCAACAGCTTTAAAACTAGACCTTTCCCAGGTTTATATCATCACTGGTTGCCAGTCTATAGGCATCCAAAGGTGCCAAGACATGAGATTTTTTCATAAAAATAGTGATTTTTAAAAATTAATAACTTCAAAAATAATTGTGCTACATAGCTGAAATTTGGTATTTTTTCATAAGTCTATGCTATATTGCTGTATAAAAAAAATCATGAAAATCTGAAACATCAAGTCTGAATCAGTGTGATGATTTGATACGGAATAACCCAAGGCTGTGAGGAAGCGCGGGCGTCCGAACACCACGTGGCTTGATCACGTGGGTCAAATTCTCAAGGACGGCCGCGTGTTGAGTAAGAGGAACCGACGTGCGTGTATGAGAAACTGTATGAATGTGGAAGAAGCGAAGGAAGTGTGTAAAGATAGATCTGTTTGGCGTTCCGTTCTCTCTGCCTACCCCACTTGGGATACGGCGTGAGGGTATAGTATAGTACTAACATTGTTAAGCGTAAAGTTGACATTATCTAACTGCAGTTGACAAGTGAGGCGAGGGCGTGTGTGAGAGCGCAGAGGCAACTCTGTCCGCTCTCTCCTGAGCTGGGCGAAGGCTGATACAGGACTCACTACATAATGATGTGGAGTACCTGCACCACTACCAGACATCTTCAACTAAAATATAAAATACAAGAAGACATCATATGTATGTATTTATCTGTTAATATTTAATATATCTACGATAATATAATTATACTAAGTAGTTTAATGAGCAAGATAGAACAACTTACAGCCAAATCGCTGAGAGACAAGTCAGCTACAGAGTCCTCGGGCCCCATCTGATCCCAGTAGAAGGCCATCTTATCCAACTCCAGCAGCTTAAAGGAGCAGCCCCCCGACTGACTGGAAGATAGAGTGGTGAAACTCTTGAGCCAGTTAGAGTCACACGACTCAGCAGAGAATGACTCCATGATGAGGCCACAAGCAAAGACATTACCCTCACCACATGTGATGGAGTCTTCATAACGAATGTGGACGTCTTTGATTTTCAACTGAAAACATGATGAGTATAATAAACCAAAAATATTCTCAACCAAAAGACACAAGGGAAGAAAGATAGTAGTATTACCTGCAAATTCTCTATGATATTAGTGACTAGACTAGTGCCATAGTTCATCCAGGACGAGATACTGGTGGCATAGTAACCCGAGTCAGGACTGGCTTCATTTTCCGCCCTCCACTGGGCCTCCAAGGAGTCCAGCAGCCCTAGTTTGTATTCCTGAGCCATACATTCCTCAGTCTCACTGTCCCACTGTAACAAACACATGGCCATAATAATGTGAAGTTATCTCCACAATCACTAATAAGTAATAATGTATATTTATACAATACGGGTGGATGGTGGATCTTCTTCAGTGTTATAAATAATACATGCACTATAACAACATATACCTGAGCCAAGTTGATAGGAGTGGCCACCAAGTAGAGTTGGTGTATTTGTATGACCCATGGAGCGGAACGAATCTGTCTGACTGGCACCTGTAAGCGCACCTTACCCAGGAAGCCGGCACGCACTTCCACAGGTAGCCCCAAGTGGCGGAGGGCTTCACGACGCAGTGGCAAGTTCTCCAACTCCACCTCACCTGCAACATACGCCATAGATCACATCATAACACCCCACTTTTCCTCAAATTTACATTAAGTAGCTATATAAGACTGTCCAAATATCTTAAGTCAAATAAACTTTCATGCTCCATTAAGGGCCACACGACAGGCAGCACGATTTTATGTAAATGAATCCCTGACAACATATAATCAGAACTCATCGCTGAATCGTATTCAAAGAGTTGGTAATGAATACTCTCAGGCAGCTTATACATATATAACACGACTTTATGTTAGTTTAAATCATGTTTGAAGAGTGTCATGCTGCAGTACTAACTGATTGCTTTGAGTATGATTTTGTGTTGTTATGGTGGTGCTTGTGTGTCTATCTTTTGTCGCTTTTGTTTTTAAATTGTTTTCACTTGTATATTTATTGTGTCATGATATGTATCATTTTAATGCTTTAAAATTCTGTTGTTCTTATTGCATAATGATGATGATGATGATGATGATGGATGATTTCTTCAGCGCCGTTTAATGGAGAATCCATCTCAAGGGCGCAGGAAGCTCTGTTGGACGAGCGATGTCTTCAGTTTGCTCTTGAATGTTAGTGTCTTTGTTTGTGTTACCCATATGTAGATTGATATACACATTCATATAAAGTATTAATCAGCGACTCTCGCGTTCTGAAGATTTATTGTCACTTTCCCCCGCTATTTGTTGTGCGTAGCGATGTTGTGTTGCCGTCTCTGTTACACATTGCAGGACACTAGATATAATACACTAGACCGTAATTCTCAGAAACGGTTGTTCAGAACACATGTTTGGATTTTAGAATGTTGTTGATAAATGAAGTTGTCGTTTTTAGATATTAAATTTAACACAAAACTCGATTAAAATTAGGAGATGATGCACATTTATAATGCATAAAAACTGCGCGATTTTATTTTGCAATACACACGAAAACTGAGAATTATAGGATCAATATGAACGGTAAAAACGGGTATTTATCCAAGAGCTATGGTGACGCGTGGCGGCAGCTGTAAACAGCGCCTGCACACTTCACATAATGGTTGTATATTTTAAATATGTTTAATATGTAATTTTGTAATTGACTTCAGAGCCGTTTGAATTGATAAATAAAATAAAATATCACTGACAAGAGATATGGATCGGGATCACTGGAGACATTTATTTTCATAATTACGAATGTTCGGAGTCAAAAAACTTTACTAATACCACTAAAAATTATTATACGTGCGACCAAGATTTCAACAGGTAACCTGTCATTCTTAAGCGCAATATTTGACTAATCTATCTAATATTAGTCAAATATTGCGTTTAAGAATGACAGGATACCTGTTCAAATCTTAGTCGCGCGTATAATAATTTTTAGTGGTATTAGTAAAGTTTTTTGACTCCAAACATTCGTAATTATGTTTAGAAAATACCACAACATTACTGCCAAATCAATAAGTAATAACATTTATTTCCACCTATACAAATGATGATCATGATCCTCAGCACTAAGAACAACAGAAAAGAAAAATAAGTTATATATGTATAATGTCTACAGGACCTACCTGATAGGAGGGCTATACTCAGCTGATCTGTGTTGAGGTTCTCCACATACTTTCCCAAATAATTGTTGAGCACCCATGTCACCAGACCTTCTAGCATTCTAAACTCTTCACTCTACACCTATAATACAAAAAAAGTAAAAGTCCAAATTACACAGTCATATTTTTTGTACAACAAATAGTTTTTTTTTTTTTTTTTTAATATATATCTGGGTTTTGTTATAAACCCAAATACAACCTTATACACCTTTCACATTAGACATTACATAAATAAACACGGAGATATAGCGAGTATCAAAAGCAACCCACATATGATTGATTCCAATGAAAACTTTAAAGGCGTTTTCACATTAATTTAGACCATCTCTGTTTCATACAAAGAATGAAAATCAACTTTTGTTCGCTCCTAACACAAATAATAATTATACCAAAAATACTATACCGACATTTACATTAATTTATGACATCACACATTTCACGCAAATTTCACCGAAATGTCAAATTATACCTAAGTATATAAAATGTCAACAATCCGTTCTCTATGGGAATAGATAGAGCCATAGATTTTTATTTGGGATAAAGGGGCGTTCATACTTGTCCACTTTAAGTGATCACTCTGGATGATCATCCAAAATGAAAAGGTGTGAACAGGCGTTTCATCAATATAGTGATCACTAGAGATGACGGAGGAAAGAGATTACCACTCGTCATAATTTTGATGAAAGGTCCTTTCACTGAAACGACCATAAACAAGTTTTATTATAATTTTTATGAAAGTCAGAATTATGTACAAAATTATCACGCGGTCGAGAACTGTATTAATTTGGGAATTTATGAAGTTGTTGTGAACGCATAAATACTTGATAATTTTGAATTATTTTTATGTAGATGTATAGTATTCAACCTGGAGAACAAGAATCCGGCGCATAATTGTGGATTTTTTAAGCACAACAATAAATATTTGCATTTTTCGTATGCCCTTGATGTATCACAAGTATCCTATAAATATCGGAGGCCATATTGAAATTTGTATGGTTATCATAATTACCAACATAACAAAAACAATGTTTACTGGACAAAATACAATGGAAGTCAAAATTAAACGGGGTAAAAAGTCAAAATAATGAAATGGGAAAATTATTACAATTTATTAAATCGAAAATAGACATACCTCATATTATTATTATAAATCCTTTTTCATATATACTGTATTTGTGTTGTTAGGTAGTCTGGTGCTAATATATGCAAAAACACATTTATTACGTTGACTGATTGCTGGTTAGGTTTGTTAGGTAGTACGGTGCTAATATATGCAAAAACACATTTATTACGTTGACTGATTGCTGGTTAGGTTTGTTAGGTAGTACGGTGCTAATATATGCAAAAACACATTTATTACGTTGACTGATTGCTGGTTAGGTTTGTTAGGTAGTACGGTGCTAATATATGCAAAAACACATTTATTACGTTGACTGATTGCTGGTTAGGTTTGTTAGGTAGTACGGTGCTAATATATGCAAAAACACATTTATTACGTTGACTGATTGCTGGTTAGGTTTGTTAGGTAGTACGGTGCTAATATATGCAAAAACACATTTATTACGTTCACTGATTGCTGGTTAGGTTTGTTAGGTAGTACGGTGCTAATATATGCAAAAACACATTTATTACGTTCACTGATTGCGGGTTAGGTTTGTTAGGTAGTACGGTGCTAATATATGCAAAAACACATTTATTACTTTAATTTTATAAAATTAGTGATATTTATGGTATTTATGGATTTAATTAATTTTTTTATTGAAAATTTATCATTTTTCTCTATGATATGCATTGTTTATGTCATATTGGTAAACCTGCAATTCATTTCCTTTGTTTTAGTGTCAACATGGCGTCGGATACTTTGTTTTGTTGTGATGTGTAAATAGTGTACAAAATATGCAAATATTTAATTTTCTGTGCGTTAAATCTACCTAATTTTGATGGATTATCATTTCTCAGGTGGGAAACAACATATTCACATGAAAATAACTGGAAAATTCATATTTATTTTTTTGAAAAGTTCATGTCTCTTCCATATTTACCTTAATTTGTTCTAATTTTTAATAAGTGATACTTTATTTTTTTATTTCTTTAATTATTTTTTTTACGAAAATACGTCAAACTACATACAACAACTGTGAGTGTTGACATATGGCAGTGAACGCATAGGATGAACAAGTGTGAACAGTCAACAGACGTGTTCACTTTCGATGAACAGGTTTGACCCTGACACTCTGGATGATTATCCAAAGTGAAGCAATGTGAATGCACTGAAAGTGAACAAATATGAACGCCCATTAACTCTCATTTTTCATTTATTACTATGTTATTTTAATTATTTATTTATTTTATTCTTCGCAGTATATTGATAACATTATTTCAAATCAATACGAGTATGATAAAAATTTCAGTTATTCAATGTAGAGAGAGCGAGTTCATCGCTAGAATGTGATGCCTTCCTACTAACTTTCATATTTTTTTACGAAAAACGTCAAACTAAAGACAACACACAACACAACCGTGGGTCTTGACACAGCACGACAGCAGTGAAATCATAGGATGAACAAGACGTGTGAATAGAAGTGTTCACTTTCGATTAACGGCGCTGACCCTGATACTCATGAGCAGTGGATCCCAAAGTTGACTGGACTGCGACCCATCTAACAAAAATTTCCAATTTTGGGACCCACCTTTTAGGTTTTCTTACAAAGTTATTTCAACGGGGAGGATGTATTTGTTTCCGGTTTTTCTTTTAATGCAGTATCAGCATCCCAATAGGACCCACTTGATATTCGTTTGCGACCCACTGGCGGGTCGCGACCCATAGTTTGGGAAATACTGCTCTAGAGTCTAGATCAGTGGTTCCCAAACTTTTGTTTTATCTAATTATTTACTGTGTTTGTCCTATGGCCATGGCTGCTTGCGTACCACCTTTATAATACGCGTACCATTGTTTGGGAATCACTGGTCTAGATCATGGGTGGCCAACCTTTTCAGCAGCCGGGCCTAATTTTAGAAATGAGATTTCCTACCGGGTCGTACAATAATGTACTCCATGTATGGAAAATTTAATAATTTTACTTCACCTTAAAATTTCTACCCCCCGTCACCAAATTTTCAAAATGGTGTAGGAATTTGAAATGTTTCAAAACTCATGGATTTTCTTTAAGAATATTTTCTCATAATAGACCATTAAAGGATGACGTCACAGAAAAATCATTGAGGGGCATCAGGCATCCCAACACAACAGACGATTACGGTGTAATATTAGGTGGAACGCCTAAAGAATACCTAATAATCAAAAAAAACTGTCAGTGTCGATTTTGTTATTATTTTGTCGTCTGACTTTCTTTTTTTTCTCTTATGGCATAACATCCTACAAGGATGATTTGCGCAATATGACTGTTTGCCCCCCAAGCAAAAGCAAATCCATAGACAAGACCACGTGACCTTTAATGGTCTATACCTTTTCCTAAAAAGTAACGGGCACTTGTACCGGCTATTATGAAAAAAGTGTGCATATGCTCTTTCAGAGGTCGCATACCATAGTAGAAGAATAAATTGAACAACCATGGAGACACAACACAATCTTGTTTCAGTCTTTTAGTGAGAGTAAACCACTCCGAGAGGGCATTGTTTACCCTCGCGCTAGCAGAACTTCTCATGTCCCCCTCTCTGGTTTCAATCCTGGGATTGGTTTGCAGCAATTATCTCTTTAATTCTTCTCCTCCACTCCTCCCTGTCTTGTGCGGTTCTTTTGAATTCTGCATATGATGAGCAGCGCATGTCCACCAACAGGTCCTCCAGATACTCTCGGCGTGGGCGTCCCCTAGAGTTTGTCCCCTCGGTCATACCCTCCATTACGGCATGCAAGAGGCCTTCTTGTCGTATTACATGGCCGATCCACCTTGCACGCCTTTCTGACAAGATCTTGTGAGCAGGTGCCTTCCTCCTTCGATTCTTTGAAGAACTTCTTCGTTTGTGATGTGGTCTCTCCAGGAAATTCCTAATAGTCTTCTATAGGTCCACATCTCAAACGCCTCTAGTCTTCGTTTATCTCTTTCAGATATGCACCATGTCTCGCAGCCGTACATCAGGATACTTCATACATAGGTCTTGATGAGGAGTATTCTCGTCTCAGGTCTATATTGTTTGATTCTATTATTTTCGACTTTAAATTAAATGCAAGTCTAGCCTGATGTATACGGCTGTCGACCTCACTCTTAGACCGACCGTCCCATGTTATTTTGTTCCCGAGGTATACAAACTCCTTGGTGTTCTTTAGTGGTATTCCCGACATCACTACTCTCATCTGTTGTTGCGTTCGGCCTACAGTCAGCAACTTTGTTTTATCTTTATTTATCTTCATACTGTAGTTATTTTGAAGAATGCTTTCCATAGTTGTTAAGGCCTCTTGCAGTCCTTCTTCACTTTCAGCAATCATAGCAATATCGTCAGCAAACCTTATCATATCCACCTTTTGCCCGTGCAACTTTACACCCTCTCTGTGACTCATTCTCTCTCTCAAGTCGTCAATCGCACTCTGTATATAGGCATTAAAAAGAACAGGTAACAGAGAGCATCCCTGTCTTACCCCTTGTCTTATATTAGCTTCCTTTGTGTCATGGTTGCATCTGATTAAAGCGGCCTCATTCTTGTATAGCGCCTGGATTATACGTCTTTCTCTGTATTTGATGTCAATTCTCTTCAGAATCTCGAAGAGTCTTCTCCATTCTATTTTGTCAAAAGCTTTCTCCAGGTCTATGAATGCGATGTATGTGTTCTGGTTTCTCTTTATTTATTTATTTTATTCTTCACTGTACATTGTTTACAATAATACAAATTTACATAGAAAATATCATTTATACAATTCAATGTACAGAGGGCGAGTTTATCGCTAAAATGCAATGTCTTCCAACTAACCCGGTTATTAAAATCAAAAAAACAAAACAGACAAACATACATAATCTACAGTAATATTATAAATATAAAAAAAAACATAAACATAATATAAAGCAAACAAATGAAAAAGGCACATGCAGGCAACAATGCATTCATGGACACATAATAATAAAAAAAAAGTGTTTCTTTATTCTATTTTCTAGTAATATTCGTAAAGACAATATTGCTTCTCTGGTTCCTACGCCTCTTCTGAAGCCATACTGGTCTCTGGAAAGGATGTTCTCTACTTTTGGTGTGATTCTCTTCAGAATAATATTGGTCAATATTTTTGAGGCATGGGATATTAGGCTAAGAGTCCTATGTTGCTCACATTTTGTTGTGCCTGCCCTCTTTGGTAATGTGACAATTAGGCTTTTCTCGAAATCCTCTGGTATCTTTCCGGTCTTATATATTGTCTGTATCATTTTAAACAGGGCATCTGTGGTTCCTTTTCCCGCTGCCTTAATTAGTTCGGCTGGGATGTCATCAATTTCGGGTGCTTTACCGTTTTTGAGGTTTTTCAGTGCGAGGTCAAACTCTTCTCTAATGATCGGATCTCCCAGATCATCCGCATCCACCTCATTTTTTCCCTCTATCAATGTTTCACTGTCCACATTTCCCTTGCCATTGTAGAGCATTTCGAGATATCTTTTCCATCTCTCTCCTATTTGGTCATCTTCGAATAGTATTTTGCCGTCTTCTCCTTCTATTGCATTGCCCTTACCAATTTTCATCCCAAAGAAGTCCTTCACCGCAGCGTGAGCTCTTTCTACATTTCCTCTCTTGAGGTCGTCATTTATCTCATCGCATTTATTCCGATAGTATGTTTCTTTTGCTATCCTTGACTCTCTATTTATTCTATTTCTTAGCACTTTGTATTTCTCTTGTGATTCAGCTCTTTTATCATTTTTGAGCTCTCTTCTCTCCTTTATCATATTAAGAATTTCATCGGTTAACCATTCCTTCCTTGCTTGGGGTCTTTCCTTGCCTATAGTTTCCTCTGCCGTAGTTTTTATCTTCGTCTTTATCTCTTTTTTTTTCTTTATTAACACAACAGCACATAATATGTAATAAAAATCATAATAACAAAAAAAAAATATAAGGCCAATTACAGTGTTTATATTCTCTTCCCAGATCGTATTCACGTTCTCCTCGTCCATTGGGTAGCACTCTTGTGTCTTTTCCCTAAAACTGTCACTGACCTCTTTTGCCTTTAATGCTTTTGTATCCCATTTGAAATAATTTCTCTTTTTTAATTTTTTAGTTTTAAAAGACTTTTGGCCATTACCATATTATGGTCACTGTCTATATCTGGACCGGAATAACTTCTGAAGTCTTTTATTTGGTTTTTAAATCTTCGCCTTACCATTATATAGTCTATTTGCAGTCTTTGTCGGTCTCCAGGGGATTTCCAGGTGTATTGCTGTCTTGGGTGGTGTTGAAAACAAGTGTTTGCTATTACTAATTTGTGTTTTTCACAGAATTCTGTTAATCTGCTTCCTCTGTCATTTCTTGTACCTAGCCCAAAGGGCCCTACGCAAGTTCCATCACGCCCCTCTCCTACAACAGCATTCCAATCTCCCAGGAGAATCAGATTTTCACCTGCTTTTATCTCTAATATCAGTTTATCTAGTGCATTGTATATATCCTCCACCTCTTCGTCACTATGACTTGATGTTGGCATATATACTTGGATAATTACAGTGTCAACTGGCTTAGTTTCTATTTTGACTAGAATAATTCTTCCACTATATTGCACGTATCCCTTAACCCGTCTTCCCCACTCCTTGCACAGCACAACGCCTACTCCTCCTTGACCAGGTTTATCCTTTATGCATCCTGTGTGGATGATTCTGTAGTCTCCACTCCAGAAATCTCCACAATTGGGCCATCTCATCTCTACTATACCCAGAGCATTTAAATTTACGTTTAGCATTTCGACTTTCAGATTATCCAGTTTGCTGTTTTGCAGTAATATTCGAACATTCCACGTTGCCCATTTCGCTATTTGGTTCTTTGTATTTGGCTATGGTTTCACTATTGATTTTGTGCATCTAGCATCTCGAGCAGTCCCCACCCGGAGATCCGAACGGGGGACTATTTTACCTCCGGAGAATTTTACTTGAGATAGAATCATTTGTTTTGCTGGTTCTTGGGATGCCACTTGGGCCTTTAATGTGGTAGTTTCCCGTTTCTTTCCACATCCTATGCCGTTGACCACGAAGGTTCTTCCGCCTTTGGAGATTATTTACTTCTCCAGGACAAGAGGGTGCCCTAGACAACAGACGCCTGGTAAGGCGAAAGTTGGTGGTCAGCTTATTCCGGCCGACGCTCGGTCCCTGTCTATATTTGCCGACACGAGGTCGTTGCTCACTCCCCACCACGAGAAGGAAATAGATCAGGATTTTCCTTTCCTCAAACCTGAGACCAGAAGGCATTTTTCAGAGTTCTCCAGTACTTTTAGGGAGCCTCATGCAGAGTGAAGAAATTGCGCGTATTAACTGGTTGCTCACTCCATACTCCAACAGTAAACGACACAATCTTTCTCGGTCCACGCGGTCATATGCTTTCTCCAAACCCACCAACGAACAGAAAAGCTTCTGGTCTTAACACAGAAATTTCTCTACGACCATTCTTAGGGAGTAGATCTGACCCTTTGTCATTCAAAAAACTCCTTGCGCATCCCATATCTTACACTCAGTTGAATTTCGTAATCTCTCAATCTTATTCTACCATACAGTTCCCCTTTTGAACTCAGTAAGTTAATAGCCCGATAACTCCCGCATTTAAGATTAAGTCTAGAGCCTTTCCTCTTGTATAGGGGGCAGATGATGGCCTTCTTCCAGTTTTCTGGAATACTGCCTGCCCTCCAACAAGTGTTAAATATTTCCAGGCACCATGTGAGAGCCCTCGGTCCACCAGACTTATGAGTTATGAACTCAACTGAAACACAATCGGAATATATAATCGTGAATGCTATTTAAATTAAATTTAAAAAATATATTTTTATACTTGGCAGCACCTTTTTCCATGGCTTGTAAAGTAAAACCTGCATAATCGTTTTAATACACTAGAAACAATAAGAACTATTTTCTTTTATCATAAGTACCAATATTTTATACATTCTTGTATGAAATAGTACATAAGAAGCAATCGATTTAAATCCTTAAAGTTTTGTAGTGTAAATGTTATTTACTTTTTAGAAATCAACTGACACGAACAAATGAAATACAGCAACGTCACTCTGCTCCGCTCTCTTGTCTGTGATTCGGTGCTCGTTCAGTTTTATATGGCCGCATCATATTAGAATCTTATTGTCGGCTTTGTGTTTGTGTGACTGTGATCGGCTGATCGTGATATATATTGAATTTAGAATTGATTATGGCAGAAGGGAAAAGGTTTGGCGTTGATTTGTTGTTTAATTAGACTGTTTTATTTCCGTTTTTTGTGTTTATCAACGATTGGGATGACTGTGGTATATTTTTTTCGAGTCATCGAAATTTAGCTTGTCATCTTGCTTGTACTAAATTTTTGACGCGATTTTTCACTTTCATTTGTGCTCATCATCTTATTAGCATCATAATATTTAATGAAAATTTACCTCGCGAAACATCCCTGCAAATACCAAAGAATTGTTAAGTTTGATAACCTATTTGTTTCTGAACTGCTATCCCTCACGCAGGTGTACATTTGAATTATTATTTCGAAGTAGCTTCTCTGGATAGCCGCACATGGACGCTGGATTTATTTTAGATAGGCATATTCATTTGTTCCATCCAGTCAGCGATGTATTAGGTTGTTGGTCCTCTGTTATCTCCTGTACCTAATATGGATATGTGTACAGTGCAGTACATTGTGTTGGATGAGTGTGTATGTATTTTAATTATCAATCAATGTACTTATACTGTAAATTTGTTGCAGCGATGATCTGTCTACAGCCATCTTGAGGCGCAAGGATAGACCCAACCGTCTCATTGTGGAGGAAGCTGCTAATGATGATAACTCAGTGGTGGCTCTCTCTCAGGTACATATCTGTGTATATATATTAAACCAACCTAAGCCGATTCATAAGCATCAGAACACCTTTCCTGTTTTCTAATATGAGTTTGCACAATCTTTTGGTTGTGGGGATGAGGTGTCAGTTGAGTGATATTCTTATATAAATAAATATATAAAAGATTAATTTGAAGTGAGGAACTATTTCGGAGTTCATCTAAGAAATATAGATATGGAGTATTTGTTATTTGTATAAACTGGAATTTTTACATCAACAAAAGCGTTTTTGTATGACATTTATTATAGTAGCTGTATGATTCAATCGCAAGATATGCATTGCTTGTAGGATAGAAAATGAATATATATACGTACTGTGAAACTATGTCACTCAGTGTATGTTTGTGAGATGACGAATTATTGATTGGTTTTCAGATCCGGACTTCAGACCTTACCACTCTAGTATGTAGCGACTAGGTTATTCTCATTAGGTACATGCATTCCTCATCAGGGGGCATTGCAATAAGTGAGAATCAATCACTCTGTACCTGATAAATTACAAGACTAATGTGTTGTGGTAATTTGTTTCAGGCTAAGATGGATGAGCTGCAGTTATTCCGTGGAGACACAGTCTTACTCAAGGGCAAGAGACGTAAAGAGACCGTGTGTATTGTGCTGTCTGATGAAACCTGCCCTGATGAAAAGATACGCATGAACCGTGCTGTTAGGAACAATCTCCGAGTTCGTCTAAGTGATGTAGTAGCTGTAGCCCCCTGTCCAGATGTTAAGTACGGCAAGAGAGTACACATCTTACCCATGGATGACTCTGTGGAAGGACTCACTGGGTAAGTTACATTCAGATGAGTTTACATCAAATATTTGATGTGCAACATAGTTGTAACTTACATTTGCATGTTGTATTGTTGCAGAAATCTGTTTGAAGTTTACCTAAAGCCATATTTTCTGGAAGCTTATCGACCTATCCACAAGGATGACACCTTTATGGTGAGGGGAGGCATGAGGGCTGTGGAGTTTAAAGTGGTGGAAACTGACCCCGCCCCGTACTGCATAGTAGCCCCCGACACAGTGATACACTGCGAAGGAGACCCCATCAAGAGAGAAGAGGAGGAGGAGGCCCTCAATGCTGTGGGATATGATGACATCGGTGGCTGCCGTAAGCAGCTGGCTCAGATCAAGGAGATGGTGGAGCTGCCACTGCGACATCCTTCTCTCTTCCGGGCTATTGGAGTGAAGCCGCCAAGGGGTATCTTGCTATACGGGCCACCGGGAACAGGCAAGACCCTCATCGCTAGGGCTGTGGCCAATGAGACTGGTATGATTCTTACGAACAGAATTGCTAGTAAGCAGACATGTTGCTTATTATACATATTTCCTTACTCTACTAAATATATTTGTTCTTATTTTCTGGTACAGGTGCCTTTTTCTTCCTCATCAATGGACCAGAGATTATGTCAAAACTGGCGGGAGAGTCAGAGTCCAATTTACGTAAAGCCTTTGAGGAAGCGGACAAGAACTCCCCGGCTATCATCTTCATAGACGAATTGGATGCCATTGCTCCCAAGAGAGAGAAGACTCACGGTGAGGTAGAGCGACGTATTGTTTCTCAACTCCTCACACTCATGGATGGTGAGTATACAGACAGACTGATATAGCTGCTAGGTTATATATTATATGTAAGTGTATGTGTGTGTGTGAACCAGCAATCTGATATTTTATTGTATTTTAGGTATGAAGAAGTCCTCTCACGTAATTGTCATGGCAGCCACCAACCGTCCCAACTCTATTGATGGAGCCCTTCGTCGCTTTGGCAGATTTGATCGGGAAATAGACATTGGTATCCCAGATGCTACAGGCAGATTGGAGATCCTCCGCATCCACACCAAGAATATGAAGCTGGGGGAGGACGTGGACCTGGAACAGATAGCTGCCGAGAGTCACGGCCATGTGGGCGCTGATTTGGCCTCCCTCTGCTCTGAGGCTGCTCTGCAACAAATCCGAGAGAAGATGGATCTCATTGATTTGGAAGATGATCAAATTGATGCTGAGGTCCTTAACTCCCTGGCTGTCTCAATGGACAACTTTAGGGTATGTTATTATTTAGACTTGTATGTGCTAATGATCTTTTTTTTTAAACAATTTCCTTATTATGACATGTAACATTTCAGTACGCCATGACAAAATCTTCTCCATCAGCACTGCGCGAGACAGTGGTGGAGGTGCCCAACGTAACGTGGGAAGATATCGGAGGTCTGAGCAATGTGAAGAAAGAACTTCAGGAGTTGGTGCAGTATCCTGTAGAACATCCAGATAAATTCCTTAAGTTTGGTATGCAGCCTTCTAGAGGAGTACTCTTCTACGGCCCCCCAGGTTGTGGTAAGACTTTGCTGGCCAAAGCCATAGCCAATGAGTGCCAGGCTAACTTTATATCTATCAAAGGTCCTGAGCTGCTCACTATGTGGTTTGGAGAATCTGAGGCCAATGTCAGGGATATATTTGATAAGGTTAGTAGTCGGACAGCATCGTAAGCCTTTATATATATGTGGGATTCATAAATGAAAAGACAGTGTTATTTTACTATTAATTCCTCTATTTAAACTTTAACATCGGCAAAACTCAATTATTAAACAATCTCAACTTAAACAACAACTCTTAGCACGTCTTCTCTACTCAGGGTCGACTAATCAACTGCCGACCAACGGCCGGCGTTCTCCCCACTTCCGCTTCCCGCCGCTCTACCACCTATAGGCTGGGGTTGGAAGCCCACATATATCTGTGGCGACAAGGTAAAGGGGCGTGAGTCAGTTTTGCAGTATTGAGTTATTCCCTCCACAGAAATGTAGGTATATGTCATACCTCACAAATATTGGCATCAAGGGTTACCTAGTAACATAAGCTACCCTTGATGCCATCACTTTGTGAGGTATGACATATACCTACATTTCTGTGGAGGGAATAACTCAATAGTGCAAAACTGACTTATGCCCCTTTACCTTGTCGCCACAGATATATATGTATGTATGTATGTATAGCAGTACTATGTAACATTTTTGTGTTATGTTTTGTAGGCAAGATCTGCATCTCCGTGTGTGCTGTTCTTTGATGAATTGGATTCTATTGCCAAGTCAAGAGGAGGATCAGTTAGTGATGCTGGAGGAGCGGCAGACAGAGTTATCAATCAGATCCTGACTGAGATGGATGGCATGGGAGCCAAGAAGAATGTCTTTATTATTGGTATGTTCTCCGCTTTGTGTGATACAATACAATGCAATGTAATGTATACATAATATATCAGTCACTTATCACTTGACCTTGTTACAGGGGCCACCAATAGACCAGATATCATTGACCCAGCTATTCTGCGTCCCGGACGTTTGGATCAACTAATTTACATCCCCTTACCCGACGAGAAGAGTCGTGAAGCCATCTTTAGAGCAAATTTGAGAAAGAGTCCGGTGGCGCGAGATGTGGACCTCGTATACATTGCCAAGGTGACTCAGGGATTCAGTGGAGCTGATCTCACAGAGATATGTCAGCGAGCGTGTAAGCTGGCCATCCGACAGGCCATTGAGACAGAGATTGTGAGAGAGAGACAGCGACAGCAGGCCACAGCCACCACAGCAATGGATATGGATGAGGAGGATCCAGTGCCTGAGATCACTAGAGCACACTTTGAGGAAGCTATGAAATTTGCAAGGAGGTCTGTCTCCGATAATGATATTAGAAAGTATGAGATGTTTGCACAGACATTACAGCAATCTAGAGGATTTGGTACTAACTTCAGGTATATATTATCTTGTCATTACTGCTGGTTAACATTATGTAGACTAGTCTGATAATAATGTTATGTTTAATATTGTGTTATGTTGTGCTGCAGATTCCCAGCCGGACAGAATTCTTCAGGAGGAGCGGGCACCTCGGGAGGGGACCAGCCAACTTTCCAGGAAGATGCGGGGGATGATGATCTTTACAGTTAAACCTCTGCTGCACACTAACAATTATACCACTCCACCTCCTCAAGGTGTGTGGATACAAAGTGACACACACACACATTACATTATTATCATTGTACTGAAGAGAGGTGGGAAGGAGGAAGAGGAGGAGGGTGGTGCACCCTGTGTGGAGCCTTAGTATATTATATACATATGCATTGGAGTGGGGAGGAAGCTTAGTTTGTATGCAAGGGGCTCAGTGGGCCCTGTCTATTAGTTTATATTATACACTATTAATTAATATTATCTTAATATTTTATAATTCCATACATCCCTTGTATTGATACAATAAAATACATAAAACTTTATTGTTCTTGTGTGATTTGTCCTTTGACACAATCTAGTATTAGGTACCTACTCTTTACAATAATATATATAGGTATCTAACAGAGATATACATATTATATTTACTGTGTCCGTAATGCAAGGAAAAACAAATGTTTTTCTACTATATTGATTTTTATTGAGTGAGAAGTTTTCCGTCTTAAGGTTTAACTTTCGAAAGTCACAAAATCCTAGTAAGACAAAAGATGTTTCTCGATAAAAATCAATATATTATAAAAACCATTTGTTTTTAATTTAATGGAGAAAGATAATAATTTGCTTGTCCTCAAGATGTCATTTTTTCAACCTAACGAGTAGTATGGTATATTTATAGGAAATGTGAGTGAATTGATATCTGAATACATGGGCGTGCTAGGGAGAGGGAGCAGCTTAGAAAAAAACAATCTTAGACTTTTTACATTATTTTTTTCCCTTGATTTTCATGATTAATAATAATAAAAGAAATCTTTCTTCTTCTTGGTCCTCACCTTTATCCCATTTACTTGGGGTCGGCTCTTCTAGTCCTCATCTTGCAAGTTTTCCGATCCCCTGCGTCCTCGCAACGGAACTTTGCCTCGGGTAATAAAAATGTGTAATTAAATATATATACTATACTATACCCTCACGCCGTGTCCCAGGCGGGGTAGGCAGAGAGAACGGATAGCCATGTCGCTCTATCCTTATATATATATATATATATATATATATATAATAATAATAAAAATCTTTATTGCACAAAAAATCAACAATTTAAACTAGACAAATAAATTTTGTGCAATGGGTGAGTTTATCGCAGAAGCGTGATATCTCCCAACTAACCCATGATTAGTAAAGGATGTTAAATAAATGGGTACCCAATTTTTGAAATTCAGCCATTGTCACCAGATTTAGTACGTATGGGAATTTTGTCCGATCACTTCAGACAATTTTCAATATTAATTTCGTCTACTTTTTTCGAGATCTTTGGGGGTAACTGCCCTAGTTTGTCTGATTATAACAGGTCACAATATATTCCATTATAACCTGGAGATCGTCTCATTTAAAAGTAATACTTATTTTTATTTGCTATGAAGCAGGCAGCTTATGTGTTTAATATCCATTGTTTGGATACTACTGTAACTGTAAAGCTTGCATTTCAATATATTGGTGGTGGCCAACATGTTCCACTAATCCATACTCGATCCCGAGGAAGTACCTTTGAAGGTTCAGAGTGAATCTGTCTGACCAATTTAAGATTCGTCTCTTAGCAAATGCTTATTGTGTGTCCCAGGAAAAATGACTTTCAGTTCTAGACATTCAAATGATTATTTAAAATTCTGTTTCTATCAGATCTCCTTTACCTAAAAGTTTTTGACCTAGACACCATACTCTTAAACATAAGTGGCTAATTATGTTTAGGATATCCTGATCAACAGCTCTGAAGAAATGTGACTTAATTATAAGGTAAGTTGGTCCTTTTACAAATATAAATTGTGTGTCGATTCTATAAAAAATTGAAATAAAACAAAATATGTAGCAATTTCGCAGGCGACCAATTTTAGGCTGTACTAAAACAATAAATACAGTGTGGCACGCCACCCATCCTGAGTTTCTTTGCAGGAGAGAATAATCTGCATATTTATTACATGCACTAAGTTTGCTGGCTACCCCACTTGTATAGCAATGTGTACATCAGGAATAAAATAATTAACTATGGAATGTTACCTAGCTTAATTGATGTGGTTTTCCACTCTTGTATTCTTCATACCTTAGTGAATATTAGAGGCTAGATAAAGTAGTTTCCATGCAAGCAATTTATATTAATCCCTAGTGTTTTATTACTGATTTGACCATGTCAGATGATTTAACAGAAACTGTAGAGTAAACACAGCAGAGCTACTTCCAGTAAGTTAAGTGAGACGACAAACTAATCTTAATTGGCACAGATAAGACAATCTACATCTAATCATGCAGTTAAGTTTGTTGGCTACCCCACTTGTGGGAGAGCCGCGATGATATAGCTGTAGTATGAGACATGACAAGTATAAAATATACACACTGCATTATGAAGGGAGGAGGAATGAAACAACGTGATTGCATAAATTATAAAATATATATTAGTAGCAGTTTATTCAGGAATAGTGGTGACCCCTTGGTTGATTTCATCAATGATGTCATGGGGATTCCTGCCGTCAATGGTGCAGCCAACTGATTGGCAAGTGCCCAGCACCTCCTTTACTGTGCCTGACAGCTGCCTTGCCATGCTGCGGGCTCTCATCTGTTTAGCGATACTGATGATCTCCTCCAGAGACAAGTTGCCATTATGTTTAACTGCAGACATACACACAATCATATACATTATATGATATGAGACACAGTGAATACGGAGGAATGCATGTTTGGTCCACGACTCCTTATTTGTTATTCGGAGTAGCCGTGACAGGGAACGGATCCTGAGTCACGGGTTCCCCCCATCCGCCACCCGGGGGGACGCGCCTGGTAGGGGTCACCTCCCCTCCAAGGGCACACAAGTAACACTTTCACACACACTCACATACAGCATTTTCGATACTTCAGTCTTACACTAATCTCAAGGTGAAATATTGAGTTGAGCATCTCCCACAAATGTGGCAGCAAACTGATTTACTATTCATATGTAAATTAATTTATCATTTAAACAGCATATTAAAAAAAAATGAAATGTGATAATTGTTCCATAATCCACAGGTACTTAAACCCTTGAGGATAAATGGTTTTACCCTTATGTCGGGTAACTATACTCACTGTTCTTCTGCTTCTTGCGATCACGAGGTGGCTCCTTGAGAGCCTTAATTATTAGAGAGGCTGCGGAGGGCACCACCGAGATGGCTGCCTGCCTATTCTGAATAGTCAGCTTCACGGTGATCTTCAGACCCTTCCAGTCTCCTGTCGCCTTGGCAATGTCATCTCCCACTTTCTTTGGGGACTGCACAAATATACGAATTATATTTCTGATATATTTAATAATTTGTTTATATTCACAACAAAAAAGTTAAGAGCCTGATCAGCCAACAATGTAAGTGATAATGTACATGTTCTGCTGCCTTTAGAACAGTTTCAGTACACCTAGGAACTTGGCTTCTCTCACGATTGTATCTAATGAGTAGCTAAATTTCGAATAATTCAGGCTGAAATGTCTACTGACCGCCTGGAAAACTTGAATGACGTATAACCTCAAAATGCGTTTCCTATATCAGATCGAGAAAATAATTAATCAAATAACTTACCAGACCCAGAGGACCAATCTTTGGAGCGAGAGAGGATGTGGCTCCTACTTCTCCACCAACACACCTCAGGTACACTAGAAAAATATTACACACATTGACATGACAGACGACCCTTCGATAGTAATCACAAGATCTATTGGAATATCATTAATTTCCTCCACTTACCAACTTTTACTTCAGAGGGGTCGAATTTGGGTGGCATTTTTGCTTATATTATTTATAAATATGTTAAGATTATTAAGATTTAATCCGATATTTATAAAGTCGCAGAATCCGCGCTCCACCGCCGACCAGAGATGGTATTTGAAAAGAAAGAGAAGGGGATATAAACCATAGACTATGAAAATTTCATTGTACACTCGTTTACACATACTACGTTTACACACAGAGACACAGATTTCAATACTTAAAATAAAAATGTATGCGTTTACATGGAATTTCATCTTCTTCTATCTGTCATTCAAGGTCCTATCTGTTGTCTGTTCAGCTGGTCACTCCATCTCATTGGTGCACATCCCGTTGTTCTATTTTGCTCTCCATACCTTAGGTTAGAACGAGCTTCTTCAGGTTGTCTGGCCCCTACTACGTGATGTGCCCAAATACATATAGGGGACAGTCATTCCTTTACTATAAATTCTGTAAGGATTCAGAAATTTGTTCTATGTGCTATTCATGGTATGCGGAGTAGACTCTTCCAGCACTGCATTTCGAAAGTATCTATTCTAAAATCGTACATAATATATACGAGATTTGATGGTTCAGATTTAAAGAGGCTACTCAGAGCTCACTGCACGGGGATCCTCAAAATTAAGGGATCGACGGAAAACCACTTAAGTTGGGTTAGTTGGAAGAGATCGCGCCTTTGCGATAAACTC